>CAJVPT010001315.1:0-22057 GCA_910592055.1 Acaulospora colombiana
TATTAATAAAAATTATTAAATTTTTAAATTAATATTTAATTATTTTTTTTTAAATTTTATTTTTTTAATAAATTATTTTTGGATATATAATTTTTTTAAAAATTTTTTATATAATAATTTTTTTTTTTTTTTTTTTTTTTTTTTTTTTTTTTTTTGACAGGCTTATGCCTAACTTTATTGTTTTCTGAATTATATATATACATTACATAGAGTATAGTGTATATGGGTATATATTCAAGAACTATAAAAATAACAATAAGCCAAAGTTATTTTTAAAGTTACTTCGAGACTTATTGTCCTTTCTTTTATCAATAAAAAATCAACATATATAGAATATGCTGGGTGTTATAAAATAAAAATAAAGAAAATAAAAATAAAAATTAAACAGTCATATATAGTTCTGATGGAGTATCAATCTTGTTTTTCTGTCTTGTTCTAATTCTACTATAAGAAGGTCTAGAGAAAGAAACTTTTATTGAGTCTTTACAAAAATAAATGAAGACTTTACAGTTTTAAGGTTTATGGAAAAAAAGTAACCAGGAAGACTTAGGTAATATATTGGTATCTACATGAGTAACTTGACAGTCTTCCAGTATATCATCAATTAAATTCATTTCTATCTTAATATGGATATACCTATCCATCTGTACATTTTATTTCAGATTTAATTTCTTATAAGAAGAACAATACCTAGCTTCACAATAAACATACCCTGCTAGTGACCATTGTTATTAATGATCAATGAGGATCTCCCAAATTATTCAGCTGGTTCACATATTATTACTGATATTTTTAAACTCGAGTTTTAATTAATAAAATAACATTAGTCTTCCAGTCTTCTAGCTTAAGATTTTTTGAATATAGGACAAAAACTTCTTAAGTTGCTTTGTACACAAGTTTTACTATCGAATATTCATAATAGCTCTATGTTTTCTCTGATTTAGCTTTTTCTAAGCAATAGAGATTGAAAATTTACCTAATATATAATCAGGATATAAATAACTTTGACTTGAAAAAAAGTTAATCAAGCATCTTGTAATTTTTATTATGATCAGACAGATTCTTTCTTATATCCAGTGATATGTCAGTAGTATGTCTTATATCTACTCATATCAACTATATAACCTCAAGTTTTTATAGAACTAAAAAAATGCATTTAGATACGTGAGGTAGTCAATAAGAGCTTGTTTATCGATCTTGTTCAACATATTTCATATCAATTAATCAGAATTAGTGAGATTTGTGCTACTCTAAATTCAGGGTCAAGCTAGAATAGGCAAAATTTTCTAAAAAGTTATGAAAAAGATAACTCTTAGAGATTGCAAATTATATAATAAATAGTATAAATTATATAACAAAAATTGATTAATGATTTATTTATATCAAATTATATAGTAAAAATTGATTGAAGACCTGTGGATCTATAGCACAGTGGTAGTGCTTCCAGGTCACAATCACAAGATCCATAGTTCAATACCACATGAGGGCCATGTAAAAAAATTTAAAGAATGGAAAAACCGTCTATGATGCAAAAAACAATCAGGTTTAAGAAAACACCAATCATCTCTATTCCAGTTTCATACAAACAGGATTTTTCCACTTCCGGTTCTAAGCGGATTTTTCTCCCTATAAAAGGCGCAATCTACATGGCTGAACACAAATAAATCTGGGAAAGGTACCAAAACTGGCAACAGCGCCACGTCCATCAGAACCATTTGAAAGGTGTACTTTTCCTTTCATGGAACTAGCAAGTCAAGCCTGGCAAATTAGTTGGGAGGAATCCGGAAGGATTGAAGATCCAAAAATCGGGGTGTCTAGATTTCCTAGATAGGTAGTAGTAGAAATTTAATTCGACCAAATAATTCCGGGCAACAAGCCATCCGGTGGATTCTTTAAAAGTAGGATTCTAGAAATGTTTGTCAACATAAACAATATAAATATGTATTCCCTGCAAATTAAATTTGTAAATTACTATATTAAGTTAATAAATGAGACTGTGCTTCCATTTCAACACAGTAAAAATTGATTGATAATTTATTTATATTATTAATTTATCAAATTACTTATTTTTTAATAAATATTACATGAATAATATTATATTGAATAAATATTTTTCAACTAGTATTTTATATAAACAAACAATATATTATATAGTAAAATTAATTGTATTTAATTATCCTCAAAATTGATTTGAACAATATATATAATTTCAAGAATATTTTAATTAAAATATTAATAAAAAATAATCATATCTTATTACTAACAAGATTAATAATAAACAACTTGTTAAAAAATTAAGCTTAAGGATAATATAGAACAAAAGAAAAAAATATATTTATTTCTATAACTTTATAATCAAACAATAAGAAAAATTCAAACACAAGATAGAATTCTAGCTTTTTAAAATAAATTCATAGTTATAATAAGAATTAAAAAATAGAATCTAATAACTTAAAGATATTTAGCATAAACTTGAAATAATAATAATAACAAACTTTACTTTTTACCAAATAAAATATAAGCAAATTGATTTTTAATTATATAGAAAAGATTATTATAAACTTATACAATTTATTTAAGAAAATTTGTATTAAATATTGATTTATTTTCAGATATCAAAAAAAATTCTAGTACAATTGAAAAACATTATCAAAATAAAGTATATCTTAAAACAATATATATAAAATAAAAATTTTTTTATTAAAAATCAAATTAAAAAAGTCTTAAATAATAGATATGAAAATCTCAAAATTAATTAAAAATGAATATTAAGTATAGTTCTAAATCAGAAAAGATTCAAAATAACTTTAGACTGGATATAATTATAAACTAAAAAGGGGTAAAATATATAGCTATTAATTTACAAATTATCAAAAATATAATAAAAAACTATCATTAAAAAGCTTTGAAAAAAAGAAATATTAATTTTAAAAGTTTAGATCTTTTATAAAAAAAATATATCAATTTAAGGAATGGATTAATTTAGAATAGTATTTATTACTAATAGAAAAAATCAAAATAGAAGAATTAGAAGCTATTTTATAATATTTTTTTAATAGTAAGATAGCTGGTTTCTTATATATTGATTATAAGATGCTTAAATATTTGAATTTCAAAGAAAAAAAAAATATTATATTATTTTTCAATAAAATTTTGAATACTTATCAAATATTCAAAAAATAAAAAAGCAGTAACATCTATTTTATTTTCAAATCCAAGTTTTAAAAATATAAGCTTAACAATATAAGACTTATAGTTTTTCTAAAAATAGTCAAGAAATATTTCATCAAGATTCTTATCAATAAATTATTAGCTATGTATAAACAATATAAGATTCTAAAAGGTCCAAACTTTGCAGACTTACAAAAAAAAATATGATAAAACCTATTTATTTTCTAAACAATATATATAAAAAGCCAGAAATAAGAAAAAATAACTATTAATTTTTTTTAAAAAAACTCTTTTTCATAATCCCTTTTTTTTAAAAAAATTTCTTTATAAGAAAATTTTCCCAAGAAAAAAAGTAAACAACGAAAGATAGTAGTTTTAAAAACCAAATAAAATATAGTAAACTTCTTTGAAAAGATAAGCTTTTCCTATAATACTATATTCAAATACTCTAAACCTACAAAACAGATGGACCAAGTAAAGAAGCTCTTCACCAAATGGATAGGTAGGGCTTCTTCTATTTGCTTTAATAACTCTAAATAACAAGTCTTCTCTTCTTCACTTGATCTAGGCTCGTCTAAAAAGAAGAGAAAATGTTATTTGAAAAAAAGAAGATATCAAGGAGACAAGAAACAGGATAAACCAAAAGATAAACAACCTTTGCTTAAATAAGCTTCACCTCTCAAGATATATAAATGTTTGAGTATGGTAAAGACTTTACCAGTCATATTTCATAAAAGAAACATTTTAATAGATATCATAAATCAGATACTATGGAAGTTGATAAATATGCCAAGTGAAGAAAAAAATGTAAAGCAGCCTATTGAGAAATTAAAATCAGTTCTACTGAAATACTGGCTTAAAAGCCTCCCAAAAAATATTCAAGATTAATTGTAATAAGCTCAATGAATAGATAGTGCTTGAATTAGTAAAGCAAGTAATGATAAATCTGATGAATCTTGAATTTATCTATCTAAAAAAGGGGGGATTGATATTCACAATTATACTTCTACTACTGATGGTTTTGAACCAACTATTCAAGGTTTTAAGACTTATTTAAAGTCTACCTACTTTATGCTTAAAGAATTATTTAAAGATGTGTTTGATGAAACAATTAATGATCTTGATTTCTATTGCAAATACAAATCCTTGTTGATAGATATACAATATGAAGAAGTTAATTTTATTAATGAAACTTTTAGGGATAGTTGAAAAATAAAACTCTGTCCCTATTATTTCTATATTTAAATTGATAATAAAGTAAACATTATATTAGTGTAATATTAAGTAACATTAGGAATTTTGATAATCCTTTTGTCAAAAAACCTTGATAGAAGTAATAATTCACTAATTGCACTGAAGTTTTTAAAATTTACAATACAGGTTAGAATATAATAATGGTTTGATAACTAAAAAAAAAACTCTTTTTGTGGATCCTCCTTTTTTGATAATTTTTTAAAAAAAGAACAAGACTCACTAAACCCGACTCAACAGCATCAATAAAAGTTAACAACTACACAACTCTTCTCAACAGACACATATAAGGCTTAACAAACAAGTCAACAAATAAAAAAGTATATACTTTTTCCAATAGTATTACATTCTATTAAAATTTTTAAGAAGAAAAAAAGCAAAAAAGAAAATTTGAATTATAGTAAGGCCAAAGAACCCAACATCAACTCTTCTTGCTTCTAATCAGGTCAATATAAATTAACACCTTTCTAAATATTAGAAAGAACCTTCACAATATAATAGTTTTAATCAGTAAATTAGTTAAAACTCAAAAGTCACAAAAATTCAAGAGAATATCAGGAATCCAAAAGTAACAGCTAAAGAATATAGATAGCAATTCAGTTGTAATATATAAACAACTGACATATAATGCAAAATATATATACGTCTTATAGTATATTCAAACAAAAAAAATATTTATGTAACATATCTCTTAATACAACAAACATAATACATGTCTAAAACTCATCAACAAAGTTATATTACATATAACCAGTTATCACATATGAATCGATGAGATAAAAAACAATAGATCAATAATAAACAATAAACAGGAAAATAATTAATAAATATATGTTTACTTCTTATTGATCAATCAAAATATAACAACAGTGGATAAACTTAAAAGTTTGAAACCAAAATAATATATTTGATAAACAAGTAAACAATAGTAAATCTATTAAAACAGTAGATTTAACAATAAAATATGTGATATAATATAAATTATATAGTAGCATATACAGTATGAATAGAGCTCAACACATACTGCAATAGTAAATAAAAAAAAAGAAGACATGGTTGATATCTTAGTTAAACTTTTACAAAAATATAATGAACATTACAAGCTATAGGCCTTCCAACAATTGTTACAATAAAAAGGAATCAAATTTAATGAAGAAGTGATCACATTATGTGAAATATATATAGTCTTAGACAGTATTATTGTCAAGATACTAGAAATTAATGAATTAATCTTTTACAAATAATGAATCTTAACTTAACATTTACTATATTTTAACAATTGGGAAAAGGTAACGAAGAAGATCTTTTTCAATCCTATATAAAAGATAGTTTTCTAAAAATTATCAAAAATTCAGAAAAAATATGTAGATCCAAACTTCAATCAATAGAAATTATTGAACAAGCAAATAGTGAATCAACAATAGATACAATAACATATGCCCAAGAACAAAAAGAGTTAGATTTCCTAAGGTTTCAAGAAAAAATCAAAAGCCACTATATAAGTAAACATAGCTTATATACTATTAAAAACAGGAAACAAGATCTATTAACAAATATATACTTTATAAAAAAAAAAGGGAACTATAGACTTGAAGTGATAACAACCAACATTCTAGAAGAGTCTGAAAAGGAAATCAAGGCTTACTTAGGCAATATACTAAAATTGTTACAAGAAAAAAAAAATCTCTTGAAGAAGAAACTCATTAATGGAAATAAATGGCCAACCTTTTGGGTACAAGAAGAAGAAGATGTCCCAAAATGTATAAAGGAAACAAATTGAAAAGAAGATAACTTTACTATTCAACAAATAACTCTACAAGCCATAGGTAATACACACAAAACTAAAAGAGATCTATATAAAAAAATATTTCTTCTGTGAAACTAAAGCTGAAGAAAATACTTTTATCTGGCATGTCTGCTTGATTGATGTAAATCAAAAAGTTAGCAAACATTATATAGCTCAATACCTAAAAAGATATGGAGAGGTTCAAAACATTCATATTTATAAGGTAAATATCAAACCTAGGGTTAAGGTATATATCAAGTAGCATAAATATCTTAATCTTGATTCAGAAGTAAAATAGATAACTTCAATTAATACAGAAATATCAAGAGTCATTTTTTCAAAATCAGAATTAAATAATAAATAAATCAATAATATTTTGATTAAGAGAAACTATAACTCGACATGACTTTTGAGTATAAACAAAACATATACTAATTTGATAATCAGGACATTAAATGGTACTTAAGCAAAAGTATATTATATATCCAAAGATCTCTTTATACTTAGAAAATATAACTTTACAGTAGTCTGTTTTGTAACAAAAGAAGATAGAGATTTTTTTTTTTTTTTTAAACACCAGCTCAACCTTTACTTTATTATATATAATTTTTAAATGTTGATATAATACATATTAAAAATATAATTGTAAATCTATAAAGCTGCGATATAATTATACTGAACAACCTTGGGCATGTTGCTATCTCTGAGATAAGAACTAGCAAAGGGTCACTAGTGCTAAAAAAATTTTTATAGGGGGGAAGAAGGAGGGTTGGAAAATAAATGAGTGGATATGATAGTTAATTTATATATACAATTTCTTGCTATGCGACTTTTTCAAGGAGAAGAAAATTTCATTCAGAATATTTATTAAAACCTCTTAGGTAATGCCAAATACCCATTCATATATGATAGTGGAAACACCAGTATATGGTTTGATTGTATTTCAAATCTCCTAATAATTTTTGCACAATATCAGTTGTGTTTCAGATGCCTTTACCTAGGTTCTTGAAAAATGTGGGAATCTCAACCATTGCCTTTGGTAGCTGACTTGTGCTCCCTTGCAGAAGCTCTCAAAACATCAGTGCAGATCATACACAGGAGTAAGATACTAATGCTCAATAGAAAGGGGAAGTCTTTAGGATAACTATTAAGTCACTTTCTCGGGAAGGTATAGAGGAAGGGAAGGTAGGTTCAATCTTATTTAGAAATGAGAAGAGGTTGAGAGTAAGTATATATGTATTGATACTGGTAGGTCAATCCACTGACCATTTTTGTTGATCCTTATTGTATGCCAGTGCAGTAAAGACTACTATTTATATACTCCACTCTTTGTATCCTTAAAAGCCGAGCCAAGGAATCAATAGAGAAACCAGTCCCTATTTTCAAATCTTTACCTATTCGATGAAGCTGAAGAGTGAACCTACTCAATGGCCAGGAGTAGATAACTACAACCATAAAACCTAGTTGTAGTATCTTGTGACCTTTACCATAGTCGGGCGGACTCTTTTTTGAAGAACCAATGATATAAATAGAAGAGTGTCCTATATCCACCCGTATCTAGCCAATGACTTATGGTGGATCCCAGGTTCTTATGGAGCTGAAGAAATGCATTCAGACACGTGAGATGACCAATGGGAACTTGTTACATTCTTTTACTAATGTGAGCTCTATCTGTCCAATCACGATGTGAGAAACTTTGTGCTACTTAAAATTCAGGGTCAAACTGAGGTAGGCAAAATTCCTCAAAAAAAATCAAGAACGAGCACTATGAGAAGCCAAACAAATGACAAGAGAGTGGAAAAGTTGTCTCTCATTATACAGAACTTCTGTGATGTTTCTCTACAGTGTGAGATGATGGTACATTAGTTCTTCTTCCTTTCCGAACTTTTTTGCCATTGGTAGAAAAGGTTTTTCTTGACCTTTATGGTCACTAGAGGTCAAGTTTTTGTTTAAAGAGGATAGTAAGCAAGAGGAGAAGAGATAGATGATGACTCTTGAAGTTTCTTCAAGTTAGTTTAAGGAGAGTAGTAAGACTTTATTAGCTTAGAAGTATAAAAACTTCTTGCAAATGTCTTTTTTGTGTGTAGTCAAAGGATCAGTGGAAAGAGTTACAAAAAAAGATAGAGATAATGTATGCAAACAACATATTTTCTTACAAGAATTACATCTTTCTTGGAGTGACAAATACTTTACTAACTTAGAAAAGAAAAAATCTAAAAGAGTAATTAAAAGTTCAAAAGTAAGACATAAATATAAAAAAATATAAATAGATAAGGATTTAGCTTCAGATATACCATCAAATATTGAATCCATAAAATTTATTTCTACTTCTAATAAAAAGCAAAGCCAAACAAATTAAAGATGAATTAAATATCACAATAATAGGAGGATACAACAAAAAATAAACAGATCCAGTAGACATCCGATAATAGGAAACAATAAAGAATCAATAAATCAAAAATACAATTACTATAGAAATACAAGAGATGAATCTAAACTAAAAGTAAAGTTTCACAAGATCCTCTAAATTGTATTCTAGTAAATCTTGAGAAATTAAATAATAGAATAGGTAAATTAGAAGAACAATCAACCTTCAAAAGACCCAAACATGACAACAAAGGAGAAAACTGCTCCTAAGGTATATCAATTGTTTATAATAATCATGAGAAGCAAGAGCCTAGTTTCTTCTCAACAACAATAATAAACAAGGGCAAAAAATGATCAAAGGGATATAATAATATAATAAAATATAATAACAATTAGATATAATATTATTTTTATATGAGGAATAACAAATATTTTTAAATAGAAAAGTTTAAAATAAAATAGTAAAAACAAACAATAAAGAGGAAATGATTTCTAATAAAGTAGTAAAAATAGGTACACATAATGTCAGAGGTATTATAGATGAAAAAAATTAATAAAGTCTTATTGAGAAAATATAAGAATAAGGAATAGATATACTAGGATTATGTGAAACAAAATTAATTCAAACCAATGCACAATAGGCCTGCAATAACCAAAAAGCCTACAGATATTTCTATAGTATCAATAACAAGATATTATTTGAAGCAGGAGTTAGTTTTTTGATCAAGAAAGACCTGAGAAAAAAAGTAACATCTGTAGAAAAAGAAAATAGATATATAGTTGCTGTCAACCTGCTTATGAAACAAAAAAAAATTTGTATTATACAAATATATATTCCATCAGATAAAAAAGAAGCAAAAAGATACAAAAGAAATTAATAAGCCTTATAAAAAAAAAAGTATGGGCTAGATTATCTCACAATTGGGATAAGAGATTTTAATACAGCTTATAATCCATCAGAAGATAGACAAACTTTCTCCAAAACTATGTTTAAACTATCATAGCATTTAGAAATTCTATTGTTCAACTTTTTAGATGAATAGAAATTTATAGATATACAAGTTATATGAAAAGATAAAAACAAAACTTTGACAAAATGGGATTTAACAAGCAATAGTAGAATAGATTATATCTGGATATCATATAATCTAACAAGCTACCCCTTACTTCAATTTAACAATCTTGACATAAAAGATATTATAAGAAGTGACCATATTATACTAGTAATTATGTTTCATAACAAAAACCTATTCACAAGAAGTGGAGTCAATAAACCTTTCACAAATACTCAAAAACGAATAGATATAAAGGGATCATCTCCTTTACAATAGCAAATATATTAAAAAAGTTTGAATCACAAGTTTAAAACAATACTTGAATCTATGCTACAGGAAGAATCTAATTAAGTTGAAAGGGAAATCCAGGCAAACAGGTTTTGAAAAACTTTTGAAAAACTGCTATGTAAAACAGTTTTCATAAAACTTGTAATTAAAAATAAAGCTTTAAATGAAGAAAGAAAGCATAAATACAATTTTAAGTTTGTTGAATATAGAAAAGCTTTATAACTAAAAGGGCTTTTTAACAAGGCAAAAACATCAAAAGATATAACTAATCTATAGATTCTCAGCTTGGCTATAAAAAAATATAATACTATTCATAAGTCCAATCATCAGATTGAAAACATCTGTGCACAATATAGTATTTTCAATATGTCTTGGAAAACACTAAAAAAAGATATTCAAGATGTGATAGAAGAATTAAAATTTATATATCAAAGGTTGAAAGCCAAAAAGACAAGGGACACAATCAAAGCAACTCTAAAATGAAAGTGTGAAAATCTACAGCACAATCAAAGAAGAATAGCTAACTTCTTGACAAATCAGGTTAGAAAAAAGATCATACTTGATAGAATTAAAATCAAGAAAAATAATATTGAATATATCACAATATAAAAAAGTGAAATAAAAAAAAAGATTAAAAATATCATATAGAGGCATTCAAAAAACAAAATTCTAATTATGACAGTCTACCAAAGAATTGAAAGGATGAATACAAGCCCAAAAAATTTATACAAGAAGCTTGATATAAAGAATTACTTGAACCAATCTCTCATGAAGAATTAAATGAATTATTACATACATTTCAAATAATAAAGCTCTAGGCAGATCACAAATTAGCTACAAAATACTTAAGAAATTAAGTCAAAAAGAAAAGAAATTCTTGAGAAAAATGCTTAACAACTTTCTAAAATGGAAAGTTACTTCAATTTATTAAAAAAAAAGTTATATTATCCAATAGTTAAATTAAAGCCATGGGGTTATAAACTCTCAAATAAAAAATCTATTGTTCTATTAGAAGTCACAAGAAATTGTTTTACTAAAATCCTTTTAATTGAATGGAAAAAATTTGTAAAGTCAACAATAACCTTAGGGAATTCAATTATGTAGGATTATCAGGAAAAAGTATAGCAGAACCAATTCAAATTCTCAATAATATTTGTGAATATACTAGAGAAAACAAAAAAACTATGAATACTTTTTCAGAATATAGTCAAAGTCTATGATACTATCAGCTTAAAAATATTAGTTAAAGCAATAAAATGAATTAAAGTTCCAAAAAATTTTATTAAGATTATGATGCATCTATTTCAAAACAAAAAATTTTAAATTATATTTAAAAATAATTTTACAGAATCTATAGTAGCAGAAGATGGAATTGATCAAAGAGAAACCATCTTACCCTTACTCTGGCGAATTTTTTATAACCCCCTACTTTGCAAAATTTAAAATGATACTCAAAAAAAAATACAAAATGTCAGTTATCTAGAACCCTGATCTAAAAGACCATAACATTAGAAAATTAGAATCAAGACATGTGGCCATAGCCTTTATGAATAATATAATATGAATAGTAAGGTCTAAGAAAGATATAAAAGAAATCTTGAAAACTGCAAGAGTTTTTTACAAGCTTAATAATTTTCAAATTAATAGTAACAAGTCAATACTTGTAACTATCAACAATCCTAATTACTATTCAAAAGAAGTGCATGCAGGTAATAAATAAGAAGTAGTTAAAGAACTTAATAGAATAGAACAAGTCAAATTTCTGGAAATTTGAACTGACAACCAAAAAACTATAATTAAACTCAAAGAATGTGTGCTTAAAGAAGTCAATATAGTTACTAAAGCTCTGAAAAACAAAAGAATGGCTGACAAACAGGCCCTTTAATATTTTAAATAAGGTATTAATACCTAGAATAGAATTTAGAATGCAATATAGTATATTGTCTTGGAAAATATACAACATATTGACAGTAGCATATTGAAAACTTTTCAAGAATAAAAGTATATTATGTAGATTTATACTGAATAATGTAATTTATTATTCAAAGATTCTCAACTTGAATAGTATTTGGATGTCACAATGAGAAAGTCAAATAATGGATTTATGTAATAGGCTAACTTATTCAGGATCAGTTGGATTATAACAATTATTAGACTTAAACAAGCACAAATCAAATATTGGAAGTCACTTAATTTATTAATATACAAGTCACTAAGCCACCTATTAAACAAAAGCAACTTCTTACTTCAGATTATTAAATTGACAAAAGATATAGGGATAATCTTTCATAGTTGAAAATGGCAAAAAATATTTGAATAGAATAAAGGAAATAGTTTGATTCAAGAATACCTTATATCAGAAGAATACAAAAGACCATATTATCTTTAAGAAATAATAAACTGATATATTTAGATCAGTTATTAAATTAGGAAAGTATAGAAATAAGGAATTGATGAATGTTCCAATTAATATAGAATATAAGCAAAGAACCTATTTCAAAGTGGTACTAGATCATAATCAAAAATCTTTCGTGTGAACAAGTATAACAGCTTACAAGAAGACTGTACAAAATGGAAACCAAAATACCTCAAAATAAGTCCTAATCAAGACAAGTGATATAAACTATGGGCAATATGGAGCAACAAAAATTATCAGTTAATTTGAAAAAATTAAAAGAAGCAAAAAAAGAATATAAATACAGTAGTAAAACACATTATCTATTATAATACTAATGATGGAAACTCTTTCTGCTGATTCTCTACCCACATACAAAAAAGATGTTTGCAAGAAATTTTTTATTTCATTACTAATAAAGTCTTAATACTATCCTTAAATTAACTTAAAGTTTTACTTTAAGAGATACTCCCAAACCCTTTCTCTTATTTATATTCATTTTCAAACAAAAACTTGACTTCCTGTGACCTAGAAAAGTTAAGAAACACCTTCTCTACCTATAGCAAGAAAGTTCTAAAAGGAAGAAAAACTAATAGTGTAATACTTGAAGCCTTTCATATTGAAGCATGTCTATAGAGATTTTCTGCAGTGAGAGGCAGTAAACATCAAGCCATATTTCAAAGTATCTGCCCACTATTTCTTCTCTCTTATAGTCACCCAAAAATTTTTTTGTTTTTCTGAAGAATTTTGCCTACCTCAGTTTGACCCTGAATTTTAGGTAACACAATCTATTGCAAAATATGATTGGTGGACACAAAACATGTTAGTAGCTGAATGTAAACAAGTACCTACTGGTCACCTCACGTATTCTGATAACATCATTGGTAATAGAAAGAGTTGATTGGTGTCCTGTGTCTGTTCCACTCCTCCAATTGGATTAACCTACAGATCAAGTACTATAAGATCAATAAAATATGAGCAACAAGTTCCCAGGTAGTGAAAAAGCTACTATTTATTCAAGCTGAGGTCTTTCTCTCCTATCATTCTGGTCAGGCAAAGTTCAAGACCGAGGTCTCCCTTTTATCCCAGTTAGGCAATAAGACCGAACGGTTTCTAGTCTATGCTAAGCTTCAACTCTTTGGTTACAGTTGAGAATGCATTTTTCAGAAGTTATTAAAGGATATCGCAATTAATGAGGATTTCTATCACTACTGTTACCCTCCCACCATTACAAGACAAAAGAATTATTGAGGAATTTGGCTTTTTGGGTAATAGAAGATATTTACTAATAAAATTCCTTTAATTAGGTATGGCTGCTGGAAGGTATCACATTGAAACAACATGGCCTAGTCCTTACTAGGTTACATAAGAACCTGGGTCCATCATAAGTCATCTTTCTATCACAGGTGAATAAAAAATCACTGCTTAAAGAAAGTTGGAACTAGGTATGTCCTGAAAGTAAAGGCTCCCACTAAGTAATAAGTCTCCTCAGATGGTACACAAGAAGAAAATCAAGATCAAGAATGGATAAGTTCCTCAGACGGTCAGAATATTCCAATTGGACATTTCTTATTGAGAAGAAGTCTTAAGAAGCAGGTCTTCGGAGGAAGCTGGAAATATTTTTTCAATTTTTACTCTTTCATTTTCTTGTAGTCTACTTAGACATTTTTAGAAATTCCCCTCTCCTTTTTCAACCCATCCTTTTGTAGTTTCCTATATTTCAGTGACTTGGTCAGACATATGGCAGTGACAACCTGCTGACAATGATGCAGTGGATTAGGAGAGTCTTTACCCAAAGACACTGCAGAGCAAAATATTGTCCCCAAGATCGTACTTAGAAACTTTATACTTATGATGAGTTAGTTAGATTAGAATAATAGTTTAGCTATAGTATATATCATGCTGCTCAAATGAAAATGTACTTTTGTTTTCAATTGATTAATAAACTAATAATCTAACCTGGCTATGGATACTCAAAAAAAAAAATTATAATACTAATGATGACCAGGAGACAAGATTACAAAAATGACCTAGATATTCAAAAAAAATAATATAAAACAATAGCTATATCATAAAAAGAGATAAAGAAGGAATCTACATAAAATCTTATTTCAATAAAAGAATATCTACTAAAAGGATGAGAGAATTGAAAATCCTTAACCTCAAGACAATACTTGAGAACATGATTATAAACGAAATTTATAAAGATTAGTATCCTTTCAAGACTTTTTCTCAAAACAACAAAGTAGATTATATGGATATTGAAACTTGGAAAGAAACTATGATCAGAGAAAATATTAAAGAAGAAGTATATCTAGATCAGTTAATGAAATTTTTCAATGTAATCTAAGATCCAAAGAAAAGCTGATCTTTTATTTTAATGGATTATTGATCAATTATGACAAAGAAAAAATGAAAATGAGTGCTGTATAGATTCAGATAGAAAATACTGGAAGAGAAAGCAGATTCCAAATAGGAGCAGATAATTGGTCTTCTTCTATAAGGGCTGAATTGATAGCAATTCTAACTATATGTTTAGTAGTTTCTATTAATAGTACAGTTGAGATTTATATAGATAGTCAGGCTTGTATCATTAAATGAAAGAAGATAAAAAAGGAAAATCTAAAAAGAATATGCAAGAGATGGCTAAAAAAAAAAAAATTGATCTTTATAGATACAAATAGTGAAGATAATAAAGAAAAAAACAATAAACCTGAAGCTTATCAAAGTCAAAGTGTATTTCAATAATTCTTATAATGAAAAAGTAGATACCTTAGCCAAAGAAGTCCTAAAATTTCTATTAATTAAATGAAAAGATCTTAACTTCTACAAGATCATTACAGAGATCAGGTGGCAAAACATGATCTTAAATGATTCAATTAAGTAGTTTATCAAAAATATGAATAACAAAATAATAGCTTATTAATGAACTTAGCAAAATTGAACAGAAAAAAAATGGAGTTATTAGATTTTAGAACAATAGATCACACATAAAATCTAGTATAAAAAAGAATAAAAGATGGTTATATATGGGATATATCCTTTAAAAAATCTTAACAAAAAAACTTTCTCATCAAACTGATCAATGATAAGTTATCAACATTATGTAAATTGGCTATAAGAAGACCCAATCTATATAAGTAAGTGAAGTGTATTTTATATAGTTAACAAGATGAAACAATAAAATACTTGCTAGAACGTTCTGCCTATAAGAATCAACTTCAGAAAGCATTGAATAAAGGAATTGATGAAACTCTCAAAAGCTTTAAATAGCTTATACAAGAAAGAAGAAAGAAGGTTAAAGAAAAAAGTAATAGACAAAATATTGATAATTAGAAAGAACTAGGAGAGTTTACAAGTGGATTTCTAGACTAGTAGAACAAATCTATACAACTAGTTAAGATACTTCAAGTTTTTGTACTAGTCTCATAAGAAAGAACCTTATTCTAGAAATGACAGATCTAAAATATTATGGTAAGTGTATAGGAAAAGAAGCTAGAAAATAGATAATAAAAATACAAAAAAGAGTTTGCAATTAAATTCGAAAAAGAATTTGAAATACAAGATATAAAAAATTATTGAATAGAAACAAACTTAGGGGATCAGTAGAAAAGACAAAATAAGAAGA
Organism: Acaulospora colombiana; assembly: GCA_910592055.1. NCBI lineage: Eukaryota > Fungi > Glomeromycota > Glomeromycetes > Diversisporales > Acaulosporaceae > Acaulospora > Acaulospora colombiana. The sequence goes on from CAJVPT010001315.1 coordinate 15,942, forward strand.
TCTCAATCTTTTTAGATTAGAAAATTATATCTTTAACAAGAAAAGAACCTCTATCGGAAGAAAGAAAACTAGAAGATGGAAGTTTTAAAAAGATTCTTATAAAAAAAGTAGAGTATAAAATAAAGTGGTTGGGATTTTAAGCTTGATTAGAACATCAAAGAGAGATTTGCAGTAGTGACTTGCAGACAATGAAGTTAGCAGTTGGAAGGGTTTATATCTGAACTACTAATGGAGTGATAAATCACTTCCAAAGTTGTACTTAGAGTTTTAAGAAATTTAAAACAGAGATGAGTGAGTTAGGTAGAGATTTAACTTTAGTAAAACATTTAATGATGTAAAATATACAAACATTTAATAAAGCATACATATCTAGTCTGACTTAGGGCAAAAAAAAAAAATTAAATTAAATAATGGTTTTATAACTGGATTGCTTTTTAAAATTGTTTTAGGAAAAATTAAGAAAGCATCAAATATTTTTTTATAGTGTGATTTTACATTTATAGTTATATTATTTGTATCTATTCTTATATTTATTATGTATTATTAGTATTTGTAAAATTCTATCTTTATAAGTATAATAAAGTAAAGATAAAAATATTGATAAGATACAAGTAACAAGTCTCTAGATAGCAAAAAAGCTACTATTTGTTCAAGCTGAAATCTTTCTCTTTTATCATTCTGATCAGGCAAAGTTTAATATCAAGATTTCCTTTTTATCCTAGTTAGGTAATAAGACTAAATAGTTTCTAGTCTATGCTAAGCTTTAATTCTTTGATTATAATTGAGAATATATTTCTTCAGAAGTTGTTGAAAGATATCACAATCAATGAGGATCCATATCTCTTTTAAGACCTTTCCACTAATACAAAGCAAAAGAATTATTGGAAAATCCGATTTTTTGGATAATGAAAGATATATACCAGTAAAATTCCTTTAACTAAGCATAGTTGCTAAAAGATATTATATTGAAACAATATAACCCAGTTTCTATTAGATCTCATAAGAACTTAGGATCATTATAAGTTACCTCTCTACCACAAATTAATAAAAAATTACTGCCCAAAGAAGGTTGGAATCAAGTATATCCTAGAAGTAAAAGCTTCCACTAAGTAATAAGTCTTCTCAGATAGTATACAAGAAGAAAATCAAAATCAAGAATGGATAAGTTTCTCAGATAGTCATGAAAAAAAAGAATATTCCAATCAGACATTTCTTATTGAGAAGAGATCTTGAGAAGCAAATCTTTGAAGAAAACTGGAAATATTTTTTCAATTTTTACCTTTTCATTTTTTGTTATCTATTTAAATATTTTTAGATATTCTTCTTTCCCTTTTTTTTTAATCCATCTTTTGTAGTTTTTTGTATTTCAACAGTTTTGTTAATATACAGTAGTGACAACCTGCTGACAATGATACAATAGACTAGAAGAGTTTTTATTTAAAGACATTACAAAGTGAAATATTGTCCCTAAGACCAAACTTAGAGGCTCTTATACTTATGATGAATTAGTTAGATTAGAATAATAGTTTGACTGTAGTATGTATTATGCTGCTTGAATAAAAATGAACTTATATTTTCAATTGATTAATAAACTAACAATCTAACCTTGCTATGGATATTCAAAAAAAAAAAAATAACTATGAATTCTTTTTCAAGATATAGTCATAATATATAATATAATAAGTTTTCTTATATTAAAAAAAGCAATAAATCAAATTTGAATATTTGCAATTATCAAAGAACTATTATAGATTTCTTTAAGACTATAAGTTGGAATATCTTTTTTTTAACAAACTTTTAAATCCAATAATAGCAGAAGATAGTATAGATTAGAGAAAAACATTCTTTTACTACTAAAAAAAATCTTCTATAACATTTTATTATACAAAATTCAAAGTAACTTTAATCTTGATTAATCTATGGAAGAATAATAGTTATTTCATTTTCCCAAACCTAAGAAGAAAGTCAAACTCTTTTTAAAACAAGCTATAATCATCTATATGAATAATAAAACTTGAATTATTAAATTCAAAAAATATTTAAAAAATATTTTAAAATAATATAGTAAAAATAATATTAATCTGATAAAATTGAAAATCAGAACTGTAACTTAGACAATAAGTAAGAAAAAATTAACAGAAAAACATATATAATATATTATTAATAGAGTTCAGATTTCAAGGATAAAATATAGAATACAATATATATACCTTAGTAAAAAGATACATAATAATCTCACAACTAAGTTTTATATAAGACTAATATAAGTAATACGAGTTCCCCAAACATAATTAGTTCTAGGTGCTCTAACAAGAAAATGAAGAAGAACTCCATTCACTTATTACAGCTATAGCAAGACAAGATATAATACAAGTTTTCACAAATATGGTCAAAAATATGCAATATAAGGTTTTAAAATATAAACTGATTACCCTTTAAATATAAGAATAAGGACCCGATCACTTATAGAAATGACCAGACATGTCCATAATTAGCCAAAAATTCAGCCCTGTGTGATGCTAACAAAATACATAACAGGTTCTGATACTCAAGGCTTACAATTGAGGAATTGATATTCTTTATACAAAACTGTACTCCATTCAAGTAACAAGATAGTATCAAAAATACAACAAGCTCTTGAATAAAATCTGAAGTGTTAACAGCCCAATAGGATTTCATATAAGAAATTTCTAACATCAATGATGCTGTTTATCTTAGGCAAGTTTCTGACACGTTAGCTCTCCTATAATAAGGAGATAGTAACAAGTCATATGGTAAATTATAATTCTAGGAAGTGTCATTTTTGAGTATAAAAGATATATGAAAGAATTACTTTATCAAATTGAATGTATTAAGATTTCCTCGATCCTTAGCTTAATTAAAATTAAAGATAGTTCTATACTAGACGGTTATATAGTTACCCTATTCTGATTGGATAAGATGTAAATAAATGCCCCTTATACTATTCGTTTATCTGTAAATTCTTAGACAGTATGAATAATTACTCATTTCGGTTGTTTCTACAACTCATCTTGACTCTAATAAAGTTTCAGAACTGATGTAGAAATGAGTTAGCCTTTAAAAAAATATATATACAGTATATAATAATCTCAAAACCATATATAAAAAGTTATTTACAAACAATGTCCTAATCTGTAAAACAATATCAAATAGTTATATTTATAGCAAGAAATATAAACCCAAAAGTATTTAAGAAATAAAATTGAAAAGTCATATATTATCTTTATTTTATTACTTAATACAATAATATCTCTAAAATTGTTACTATAATTTATTTAAAATAAAGTCAAATCAAATGTTGAAAACCAGATAATATTCTAAAAAATCCTATAATCAAATAAATTAATCAAAAAAATTTTTACAATAGTAACATTGGCCTTTATCAAAAACTATAGATTATATTTAAAAGCTAGAAATGAAAAAAAATATTTAGTTATCAAGAAGATATACTATCTATCAAATCTATTTTGCAGGATAATAAAAAATATAAAAAACTATTTTATCTTTATATTAATGCAAGATTTTATTGACCACACTCTTTTCACTGATCCTCTGACCACACACAAAAAAGATATTCACAAAAAGTTTATACACTTCTAAGTTAATAAAGTCTTATCACCTTCCTTAAATCAACTTGAAGAAACTTCAAGAGTTATCAACTACCTCCTCTCTTCTTGTCTACTATCCTCTTAAAATAAAAACTTGATTCCTAGTGATTATAAAGGTCAAGTCACATCTTTTCTACCAATAGCAAGAAAGTTCTGAAAGAAAGAAGAACTGATATGCTATCATCTCACACTGTAGAGAAACACCATAAAAATGTTTTCCTTGATGAGAGACAACTTTCCCACTCTTTTGTCATTTGTTATCTTCTCATAGTACTCATTTTTAATTTTTTTCTGAGAAATTTTGCCTACCTCAGTTTGACCCTGAATTTTAAGTAGCACAAAGTTTCTCACACTATTATTGAACAAAAAGAGCTTACATTAGTAAATGAAGTAAACAAGCTCCTATTGATCACTTCATATGTCCAAATGCATTTCCTCAGCTCCATAAGAACCTGGGGTCCATTATAAGTCATTAAGGATAGTGTAAATAGATATAGGACATAAAATCTCTTACATCAGTGGCTATCAAGAAAGAACAAGCTGCAATAGGACACATTGGATAGACAATATTTTCTCATTCCTTATTTAGCAAAAAGAAACTGACAATCTAGGTATCATCTTTTTGGAGGGTTTTGATATACTTACCTCTTTATCATAAACCAACAATAACAACACTATTTACTAACATCTATTGGACTAGATCTGAATACACCTCCTTCTTCCTCTTAAAAATTTTTTTCTTTTAGTGCTAGTAAAGTTAGGCTCTACATAAGGGCTCCTAATATCGGTGGTGCTGGATACCTTAAGTGAATCCTTGACACATTAGCTTTTCTTCTCAAGAAATAGTGATAAGCTGCTCGGTGAACTTGGGCTCAATAGTTTCAGGACCTAAAGAGTATTGTGATGTATTAGGTTTGGATATTCAAGTTTGGATATCTAGTTAATTTGTTATAATAAAGAGAAATATCTAGACTAAATGGTCATGTAGTTACTTTATTTTGGTGGGATAGGATATAAATAGTTAGCTCTCTATACTATTTGTTGATCTGTAAATCCTTAAACAGTACAGGTAATTATGTACTTCAGTTGTTCTTAGATATGATCTTTATTATAATAAAATATTGCTATGATATATATATGAGCTAGCGTCTAAAAAAAAAAAAAAAAAAAAAAAATACAAGATTTTATTTTTAGATCAATTTATTAATACTACTATAATAATATTAAAAACTCAAGAACAATTCAGATTTTTTTTGATAAATATAAAAGATTAGTCTCTTTTTGATACAAAAGTATTTTAAAAAAAGTAATAAAAAATCAAAATCTACTAATAAAATTATTACAAAGCATTGATTGAACAAGTTATAATTTATAAACAGATATAACTTTGGCAAATCTGATAGAAGAAAACTATATTGAACAACTTGTTCTAATATTTTAACTAGTATATTAAGAAAAATTATATTTTTAAATAATTTATACTATATTAACTCCTATATAATTCCACTAGCAATTGTTTTCTACTTTATCTAAAAACAATAGTCCAAATATTTAAAATAGCTTTTTTACAAGTTTATCTTATTTCATAACTAAATAAATAAAAAAAATCCAAGAAAAAAAAAACAAATTCTTCTTTTAAGCAATTCTAGATACTTATACAGTATATTGATAAATAAAAGTTATATTTATTATTAGATCTATGGAAATAGAAGTTCAAATAGAAAGTTAGAAAATTACATTGATCAATCAAGCTATTTAATTAGAAGAATATAGAGAGAAACTCATAAATATTCTAAGATATATATAATAAATAAAAGTAAATAATTACTTTGTTTTTTATATATAATAAATAACTTTTTTAAAAACAGACAAAAAATAGTAAATTAGAGATAAATTTTATATGAATTTTACTAAACAATAATAAAATAATCAACAAATTCTTAGCAGGAGAATCAACATAGTTATTGGTAGTTAAAGTAAAAATACCAACTATTCTTATTGTATTATACTGTATATAATCTTTCAAAGTACATACTAGTCAAAATTATGTCATTTGGCAACTGAATTATTGTTGAATTTGATTAAATTTAATAATAAAAATATTGCCAAATTCTTTTCAATTGTTGCTACTCAGCATATTACATTTTGGAATAAAGTGACTATTAAAAATTTGGCAATCAAAAATTTGACAATTAAAAATTTGGCAATCAAAAATTCAGCAATCAAATTTGACAATCAAAAAATTCAACAATAAAAAATTTATTAATAACAAAAAATTTATTAACAATTTATTAAAAATTCAATAACTATTCAACAAAAATTCATTAAAAGTTTATCACAAAATTATTTATTAATAATTCATCAAAAATTCATCAACTATTTTTTAAAAATTTAGTAACTATTATTTAATAAAAATTTATAAAACTTGTGAAAAAAATTATTTATATTTATAAATTATTTGGTATTATTTATATAATAATACATAAT
>CAJVPT010001316.1:0-22052 GCA_910592055.1 Acaulospora colombiana
ATTTTTATAATTTTTGACTGCATAGTTAATGATTTAAAAATTGTCAAAGTTGAAATTTATAATAAAAACATAGTAAGCGGACTTAAACTTTTGGAAGCAACCGTATGTGTTTGTACAATATAGTATATTATGTTTATATATTGTTGTTAATGTCTGGTATTCCTTTAGATATTGCTCTAGGTTCCTGATGTCCTCTTGGATTTTTGCAAACATTGAGTTATAGCTGGTTTACTGGTTATAACTATTGTTTGCAAGGTTCCTTTTAATATTTAGAAAGGTGTTTACTTTACACTGGCCTGGTTAGAAGCTTGGAGAGTTGATGTTGGATTTTATGGCCTTACTGTGATTCAGACTTTTTATGGTTTTCTCTTTTCTCTCAAAAGTTTTATAGACCAAATATAGGACTTATAATAAAGAGTATCTCTTTTCTTTAAAGCTGATCTTAAGAAGTGCTTTCTATTCTATTTTTTTAGAAGTTTGCTATGTCTTTGTTGCTTGACTGAAAGTATCTTTGTAAGTTTTCCAAGAAAATTATCAAAAAAGGAAAATTTTTTGAAAAAATGTGAATCAGCAGAAAGAGTTTTTTTTAAAAAATTTAATCATTTGCAATTATTAATTATTATTTTTTTTATATTTATATATACATATTGTTTTTTACAAACATTGAACTCTTTCCCGTAAATTCTTGACCACCCCTTTTAAAGAAGTGTTCCTCCAAAATTTTATGTTTTGAGAGTAATAAAACTTCAAAACTTTCTTTAAAAACATCTGCTTTGTTTAGCAGCAGTCATATTCTACACTTCTTGTTTACTTTTCCTCTTAAAAAACCCTCTACCTAAGAAGTTAATGACAAGAAAGCTTTTCTAGGAAGAAGAAACCAGACGAAAAAATACTCTCCTTCTCTTCCCTATATAGGTCCCAAAGTTCAAAAAGAAGTGAGTGCCAACAACTTTATGTCAGCTTGCTGACATAACTACCACAGGCAGAAACAGCTTCTCTCTCAATGTATAATAGTTTTTTCTTAGTTTTTCTGAGGATTTTGCCTACTTTAGCTTGACCCCAAATTTTCTGTTACACTGGATTTTGGACAGATTGATTGGTTAAAGATTGAAATTGGTTGCTCCATGGTTAGCAGAAATGTAAACAAGGATACACATGATACGTGATGTGAATGTATTTCCTAAGCTCCATAAGAACCTTAGATCCATTATAAGTCATTGGCTGGAAGTGCGGGTGGATAAACATTATATGGACTGTGGTCTTCTCTCTCTTATTATTATCTGAAAGTGTCATGGCTATGGAATGAGTACCTCTTTTATTGGAATAGAACCTCAAGAACTCACACTACTCTTGAAGACACAATCATTCTTCCATTCCAAAAATCACTCTAGGGTTTTTCCATTTTGATTCAAATGGTTTTTTCACCCTTATATGACACAAAATACTACCGAACTCACACTTTTTCTTTGAACACACTCGGTAATTGGTGACAGGCCATAATCAACAGGATCAAAAGAAAGGTATACTTCTCCTTTCTTGAAACTAATAAGTTCACCATAACATGTTAGTTGGGAGGACTCCAGAAGGATTGAAAATCCAATAAGGAGTATCTAGTTTTTTCTAAATAGTAGTAGTAATAGAAATTTAATTCAACTGGATATCTCCAGACAACAAGCTATCCGGTAAATCCATTAAAGATCAGGTTTTAGGGAGTTTTATTGACATAAATAATATATGACTCCACATGACAACCTTTGTAATCTCTGCATTAATTTGTATATTATGTTATCAAAGTTAATAAATATGGCTGAGCTTCTATTCCAAAAAAAATTGTTTTTTACAAACTTAGATAATTATTTTATTGTATTATCCTTTTTCTGCTGATTCTTTGACTATACACAAAAAAGATATTTGCAAGAAGTTTTATACTTCTTTGCTAATAAAGTCTTTCACTTTCATTAAAACAACTTGAAGCTTATCTTTATGTATCTCTCTTACTCTCCCTTACTTGTTTATAAACTTCTTTAAATAAAAACTTGAGCCTTTAGTGGCTTGAAAAGACTCAAGTATGTATTTCCTTTACTAAAGGCAAGAAGGTTCCAGAATGTAAAAAGACTGATAAGTGGAGTGTCACCTTACAGAGCTAGAAGTGATAAGAAATAGAGATTTTGTTGACAGGGGAAGGCTTATTATCTATTTTCTCATATACTGTCTTGTACCCTTTTAAAGTGTCTACTGTTTTTCATAGTTTTCTTAGGAAATTTTGCTTATTTCAGTTTGACCCTGAATTTCTGATAGCACAATATCACCTGGTATCTGATTGGTTGACACAAAACATATTAATAACTAAATGTAAACAAGCTTCTATTGGTCACATTACATGTTTTGATGATGTCATTAATAATAGAAAGAGTTAATTGGTATCCCATATCAGCCCCACTTCTCCAATTGGATTAACCTACAGATCAAGTACCATGAGATCAATAAGATATAAGTTACAAGTTTCCAGGTAATGAAAAAGCTACTATTTGTTTAAGCTGGGATTTTTCTCTTCTATCATTCTGGTCAGGCAAAGTTCAAGATCAAGGTCTCTTTTTTATTCTGGTCAGGCAATAAGACCAAATGGTCTCTAGTCTATGCTTAGCTCCAATTCTTTGATTATAGTTGAGAATATATTTTCCCAAGAGTTGTTGAAGAATATCACAATCGATGAGGATCTCTATTACTGCCGAGACCCTCTCACCATTACAAGGTAAAAGGATTATTGGGGAATCTGATCTTTTGGATAATAGAAGATGTATATCAGTAAAATTCCTTTAATTAGGTGTGACTGCTGAAAGGTATCATACTGAAACAATATAATCTAGTCCTTACTGGATCATATAAGAACCTAGGGTCTATCATAAGTCATCTCTTTATCATAGGTGGATAAAAAATTATTGCTTAAAGAAGGTTGGGACCAAGTATGTCCTAGAAGTAAAGGCTCCCACTAGGTAATAAGTTTCCTCATATGATACACAAGAAGGAAATCAAAATCAAGAATGGATAAGTTCCTTAGATGATCAAGAAAAGAAAGGATATCCCAATTAGATATTTCTTATTGAGAAGAGATCTTGAGAAGTAGGTCTTTGAAGAAAGCTAGAAATATTTTTTTCAATTTTTACTCTTTTATTTCCTTGTTGTCTACTTAGATATTTTTAGATATCCCCTTTCCCCTTTTTTCAATTCATCCTTTTATAGTTTCCTGTATTCCAGTAGCTTGATCAGACATATAGCAGTGACAATTTGCTGGCAATGATGCAGTGAACTAGGAGAATCTTTACCCAAAGATACTGCAGAGCGAAATATTGTCCCCAAGGCTGAACTTAGAGGCTTTTATACTTACGACGAGTTAGTTAGATTAGAATAATAGTTTAGCTGTAGTATGTATCATGCTATTCAAATGAAAATGTACTTTTGTTTTCAATTGATTAATAAACTGATGATCTAGCCTGGCTATAGGTACTCAAAAAAAAAAAATAATTATTTTATTGTATTATACGATTAATAAAAAAAGTTCTATTAAGCAATATTATAAATATTAAATTTTATTAATATCTTATTTTAACAATTTATTAAAAATAAAAAAAAAAAATGGTCTAGACAACTATATGCCATGTAATAATATTGAAAAAAAAAACAATATAAAAAAACATAGCGTATATATTATGTTAATAAAAGTATAAGCTTTGAATTTTATTCTCACAAAGAATTAAATTTCAGATATCTAGTTAATGCCAAAGTTTGATTTATCTCACAATTGAATTTCTTATTTAAGATACTTTAACTATCGTCGTTCAAAATTATGCATCGAATTCAAACCGACCTTCAAATGATATAATAAGTTTGCCATGATAATCTAAATTAAGAATAATCCTATATGTAGTTTCAATAAAACAGTTCTATATCACAATAAATATTAGTCATTATATCCAAAACCGTTATTTCCCAAGCCTCTTTCTTAAGGCGCGCTGTCTCTTCCTTAGTTTCTTATGTTTATGTTTATTCATCTTTAGCCTTCTTTTTTGCATAATGTTCGTCAAGTATAGAATATTCGCTTTCCTCTTTCTTTCTAATCTTTCATCGAAGTTCGTAGTCGATTGCTCTTGGGAATTGATAAGAGAACTATTTTCTTTCTCCCCCTCTATAGATGGGGCAATTTCTTCACCTTCAACCATAACTACACCGTCTAAGAATTTATTCACAATTGACAGTTGTTCAGCAGGTGTCATTGGTATCGTTGATTGTGTAGGATAGAATGGGGTCAAGGTTATGGAGAGCGAGTTTGTGTGAGATGACGACAAACTTTCTTCTTCAAAATCTAATAGATATATACGAGCAAACACTTCTTAACCGGATCGAATGAAAAAACATCTTGCATGCATATAGGGACACGAAAGCCATGTTTTACCTTCTTCTTCCCACTCCTGCTGAATATTTTGCGTTTGCTCATTTCCAAAAGATAGCAAAGGTCTATCAAGCGCATAAAAAGTTATTTGCGCAAGGTCCCGCGGACGAATTTGATTTACATGTACAAAGGACAATTCCTTTTTTTGTGGAGTAGCCGGGGCGGTGATTCGTTTTGTGCTATTTGAAGATGAGGACGACGAGTGAGATCGTATTGTGAATCGCGGTACCAAGGAATGACGAATGCTGGAAGTTTGAAAAATGGGTTGAATTGTTTTGATAGGATTGTATTTTGCTAATGTTCTTAGTGTTAATGCCATGTTTGCAAAAAATCGTTCCTAAGAAGAGGTTGTTAGAGAGTATATGTACACATTGAATGCTCTATATTTTTGTTGCACCAGCTTGTGTTTGTTTTTTCAAAAGAAATGATTGATGCCTGCTGATACATATCTGTTACGTAATTATTTTTTTTTTAGTAACGTAATATAGTAAACATTTTTTTAAATTAGGCAAATATACATAAAAATTAAAGAATTCTTGCAAGTGTACACCATATACAGTATGTAATTGTAGAGGAAGAAGTGGATTATTATTAGATACATTTATTATTATAAACAAATTCATATAAATGAGTTTATAATTTATTGTATAAATGATTAAATCAGAATCTTGTATATTTTAAATAGTTCTTTATAATAGTTTCAAATAATGTATTCTTTAATCTGTTCTTGAATTATTTCAAAACATATATATTTGCATATAAATATATTAAGATTATATCCGTCAATTACGAATTCAGTCTTATGATGTGTTTATAAATATATAGATAAGTAAATGTTGATGAATAAATTAAATATATTTTTTTTTTACGTATACCATGACTTTTTCCCATCAACACAATTTTTGCAATCACATAATTCCGAGGTATCAATCATATCAATCATCGAGATGAATTAGGTGACGTTCTCTGTTGTTATGAACGTCATTGATCATTAAATCCTAACGCCTCTCAATCGGTGAAACCTCTTAGTGATCACAACAGTCCTTGATATTATGCGTGGGTCCAAGTGTGAATGTCGGTGTTCGTTGTGACACTTTGGTGTCGGTTGTCTTCAAAGATGAAGTCGCAATAAATTTTTTTAGTTATCTGTTAATAAGTGGAATTGGAACTTGTGTACGACTGAATTGGGTATTTTGAAGATGAATGTTACAAAAAATGTGGCAACGACTAAGGCTCACAAGTTTCATTTTATTTAAAGAAAAAATAATCGGTCTTATCAATAAAATAGTCTTCCCTTTGCAAGAAAGAAAAAAAAAAAAGAAAAGTAAATTCATTTCTTCTGATGCAATCATTCTGTCACCTTTCCTCCCCTTCTACCTGTATATCATCCCAGCGAACCGAATTATTCACCAAACCATAACTCCCACCAAACCAATAAATTCTGATTCGACCTTGCTTTTCAAAAACGACCGCAATCTTTCAACGATTTGAAATAAAGAATTATTTTTTGCACAAATAATGTAATAAATTATTATGTACAGGAGAAGCAATTGAACGCGTGTGGAATAATATAGTAAATTAAGAGATACTTTTAAGAGAAACTATATTCAAAGAAGAAAAAATATATACAGAAAATCTTTGCTGCTCATTTTGCAAATAAAAGATGTCAATTTTCGGCGTCGATATCCGTACGATGTTAATAGAAATTAGTTTGTATACGAAAAAGGAAAAAATTTGGAAGAATGAGATTGAAGATATGATGCATAAATGCATATTTCCAAGATAGCAAGAATCTATAAACAATTTTACAGTATTATAAGAGAAGTGGTATGTAATTAAAAAGGAGAAGGTTGAAAAAGAAAAAGCTTTGGTCGATTTACAGTAAATAGATGTATTGAAATCTATGCAAACATATTTTTCGAAAGGAAAAGAAAAAAAAAAACGAGAAATGATAAATAATTCACAGCACTCAAAACAAAGAGAAAAGAAAAATAAAGAGAGAAAAAAAAAAAAAAGTAAAGAAAAAGCACAGATCCATTGCATCAACTCGTGAAAATAGGTGAGCACTGCATTGTTTACGGTTTCAAGTGATTGCCCCCCGCATCACTTATGAATTCCTAGGGCACTGATCATTAGGGGCTCTAATGCATATTACATCCTAGCTCCTCAGCGAACCAATCCAAAAAGACGACGTAGTAAAGGCCTTGCCATTTCTTCAAGAATTTCTTATTCAGGAAGTTTGTGCTCAACTGGCGTTTCCAACTGATGACCTCAACCTTCCATCCTCGTTCCAAGGCTTTGATTACACATTTATGGAATCCTCCTTGGAAATACTCGGCATCTTTGCCGTCGCCGCTGGCGAGGACCAGAGTGGCAGGTGCGTGGTAATCGAGTAAGGATTCCAAGATTTTGAGATGAATCAGTTCATCGACGCATTGCTCTTTTTCCATCTCAAACGCATTTGACTGATGATAATCACTAATGTTATCTAATTGTTGCGTGTTATCGTCAGAAACACTTCTTTTCACACGCTTAAGGACCGAAACTTCGTAACCGGCATCCTCAGCTTTATCGAGTTGCTGATATAATGGCGAAGAGGCCACTAAAACTCTGCGTGCAATATTTCTGCCGCGTTCGAGAATAGTAAAGAGAGCATCATATTCCAACATTGGCTTGGTCTTTTTTCCCAAAACAGGTTGAGAGTTTGGCGTACGACGAAGAAATTGCTGTTGTCGATAGTACGCCACGAATCCAGCAAGGATGTTTGAATTATCGATGAATACGTGGATGGGATCTTCCGAGATACCAATGGGAATTGGTATCTTAAACTTGGGGTTCGACTTCCCATTAGGTTTATCAACTTCCTCTTGAACTTCTTTTAGGAAAGTTGATTCTTGTGTCGGCTTATGGTTGCTTGACGGAATGATCGAATAATACAGGTCATTGAAATTTACTTTTTTAATGGCAGCACCACTTGCATTCTGAGATGGAGAAACCATTCAACGCATTAGAAAATCACTGCTTTCTATATCTCGAGATAACGGGCAGATTTCTGTGTTCAAATTACATACCGTTTTGACGTTCTCGGTCCCTTTCGGTTTAGCTTCTTGAGCGTTCGCTGCTTTTTTGTTCTTTTTACCCTTTTTCGTTGCCGCCTTTTTGTTACCCTTGTCGACAGTCAGTACAACATACCCCTCAACTTTCTTTTTGACCGCCTTAAGATCGGCGACCAAAGCCTCTTCCTCCGAGGAATATTCGGACGATGAAGAATGAGGCAACAACGGTGGTTGTTTGCATCCTGCCGGTTGACTATTTGAAGTCAATATGCTTTCCATGTCTGCAAGATTTGTGGAACCAGCATTACACCACTTCTCCTTCTCTCCACTTAGAAATCGCCACAACTCTCCGAAATCTCCTAAATTCGACGTATCTTGGCTTTCATTCTTTGTATGTGCCCAAAGAGATGCAAAGTTATTCAGACCGCTTGAAGGCTCTCTAGACGATAGAGCACGTGATGTGGTGGCCTGTGAAATTGGAATTGTTGCGTGTGCCATGTAACCTCTATTATACAATGTAATATTTTTTGCTCGCTTTTTTTTTTTTTTTGTATAAAAAAAAAAAAAAAATGAAAGTATCAAAACAGTATATCCACGCCAAATTAATATTAAAAGTGTCTTTTGTTTTTGCTGAAGGAAAAAAATCAGAAGGATAAAAAGGTAAATGAAAAAGTAGGAAGATTTCGTTCAGCACTCCCCAGTAAGGTATTTATGGGTGCTGCACCACTGTATCACGATTGTACTCCTTACGGATCATAAAAATGTAATGTTGAATTCCTATTGTGTATTTTTTATACAAAGAACGGAAGATGAACCCCAATAAATAATAATGCAAACTAACTTCTTGAAACTTGATAACACAGTAAGTGATATCATTTCGTTACATGGAACCGTAAGTTGAAGTAGGGTGGCGCAAAAAAAAGTAGTAACATAACAGGTCATGTTATTTCTTATGTTTTATGTACAGTAAACTTTTGTATGCATGACGTAAAGAAAAAATTGCAATTTTAATTGGAGGTAATGTAATGTACTTAAATTCCTGCGCCATTCGCAGATCACATGATATATATTATTAGGGAGGGGATTTGGAAATTTCGAAATTTAAATCACAACACACAATCATGATTCTTCGTAGATCAGCTCGCATTGCAGCCAAGGAAAAGAAAAAGGAGACGAGTCAACAAGCCGACTATGTAACTACCAATGAGGTTGTTCGTTCGAAAAATAAATCTACAGGTAGGTCCTTCCTCAAAGAATCCTCAAAGGACGCGCAAGAGGTCTACGTCGAAATTATCACTGGCAAAGAGAAATCCGACGAGCATTTCGAATCTTCCCCCGAGAATTCGGTTGTCAAGGAAAACTCGGAAGAGCCTGTTCAACCTTCTACCGAGACCTTCGGTTGCGACGAAACTTTAAGGGAGGACGTTAGTACGCCAGTCGAAGAAGATAAATTTATGAATGCAAAACCTACCAGATCACAAACCACTCGGACAACTTTAAAAAAAATTGTTCAACATTCAGATGGAAGCAAGAGCATATTTGAACCGATAAATTTGCAGTGGCTGCAAAGTAAACGAGAAGGTAAAGAGTCAAAGAATCTTGATGATCATGGTGATGATATGGATGATAGTGATGATTGGGAAGAAGTAGATTTGTCACAATATAAAGGTAAGTGATCATGAGTTTTTCATCTTCTGATTTATCAATATTCTTACGCGTTCCGTAGGTTCACAGGATGATTCCGCGGATGACCCTGATAGAATCATTACGATCACTTTCTCAGCTCCAAAAGTGGAGTACAAGTAAGATTCCCATTTCGTGTTTGTTTGAGATCAATCCACAATCCTTCTGACATCAGTCGTTCTCCAAAGACCTCGAGGAATTACCAAGATCGAGCGAACCATACGGCATAACATTCACAAGACTCACCTGTTAACATTACTCGCTAATGGCATTGTAAGGAACGAATGGTGCAATGACCAGCTGATTCAGGTATTCTCTCCAGTTTTTGATTCTCACTTTTACCGCCGTCACGTGATTAGTCTGGTTATACGAGTAAACACAGAATTTTTCCTTCGTTCCAGGCTATGGCGTGTTCGTTGATTGAACGTGACATGTTGGCTCTTTTTGATAAGGCCCTTAGACCGAACGACAGTTCACGCGGTCAATTACTGATCACCGCAATTCAAGAATTGTGCGATTGGTGGAAAAAATATTTTATAATTTCCAAACCTGGAATTTGTTTTAGAGAGTATCACGAATTTGGTACGAAAGGTCTTATCGAGGTAAATGGACGCTTTATAATGAATCCCTTAACAACTATTTTTAAAAATCGATGATAATGACAAACATATCCATAAATAGGATTATGAGGTGTTGTTTCCCGATGTTCTCACGTCGATAAAATCTTTTCGCAAAAGTCTCAAGATTGGTGAGGGAAGCCGTGACACATCCGCCCAACTATTCGTTGCATTATTAAGATCGTTAGGAATTCCTGCTCGATTGATATGCTCTTTGCAAGCGGTCTCCTTTAAATTTTCGCGTAAGGACAATTCCAAGAAGCCAGAAGGAAATTTCGGTAGCGATGTGAAATCAACGGATCAAAGTGATAAAGATATTAAAAAAAAATTTAACATAGATAAATACACTTTATCATCCAAAAACCAGAGTAGTGGTAGCAAAAGGAAAGAAAGGGAGGATGATGATTATACTCCTCACCAAAAGAAACCAACGGTTTTTTCACGGCGATCTTCTAGCGTATCAATTAGTGCGCGATCAAAATCATTTCCCAAACATTGTATGTATTTGTTAAGCATTTATATTCAAGACAGACTTTTAATAAAGGAATGTGGAAATCGGTTTCATCACCAAAAGCTCATGATTGATTTACCAATCTATTATGATTAACACAAGACGCGTGCGAACTCGATTCTCCGCCAATTTTCTGGTGCGAGGTATACTTTGCAGTCCACAAGAAATGGCTCTGCGTTGACCCGACTCGTGCGTTTGTGAACAGACCGAAAGCAATGGAGCCTTCAGTAACAGACAAAAATAATGTTATGGCGTATGTAGTGGCTTTCGAACAAGGTAACTAGCTAGTCGCTGATTTGAGCGGAGTGTCATTACTTTGGATTTTTTTTTTCTTTTATTTGAATGCACTAAATTCATGGAACGTTGAAATGTAGATGGCTATATCAAAGACGTGACCCGCAGATATACAACGCAATGGGGTGCGAGAACGCGTAAACTACGAATACCTAGCACCAAGGATGGGTATGATTGGTGGGATGAGACGTTGGCATATTTCGCACGTCCGTACGAGAGGGTAACTATGTGTAAAATGCTTTGCCTTTATTAATTTCAATAATATTTATATTTACGATTTCGATGCATAGGAGCAAGATCTGTGTGAAGATGCGAGCTTGCTTTCGATGGAAGTCTCTGAACGCATGCCCACCACTATTAGTGCCTTTCATAATCATCCTTTGTATGTCAATTCATAGTAGCAGTGTTATTTGTTTGGTCTGATCTAACAACTTCCGTCATCGATTGTAAGGTATGCTCTCGAACGCCACTTAAAAAAGTTTGAAACAATTACTCCCAAACTACCAGTACTTGGACACATTCGCGGTGAACCAATATATCCGCGTAAAAATGTTAAACAGGTGATTAAATGATTATTTAAGGTTAAAATTTAACAAATTGATTCCTTAATGAATATGTATGCTTACGCCTTCTTAGTTACACACCGCGGAAACTTGGTTGAGAGAAGGTCGACAAGTGATGGTATATTAGTAACATTATTGTTGATTCTGTCCTGAAGGTTAAGTCTCTATAATTAGAACTTACTCAATTTAATATATGCGGATTGATGGTAATTAAGGAGGGACAACAACCAATTAAGCATGTTAAATCGCGCATATACACCTTAGCGAAACGAAGGGCTGCAAATATGGCCGAATTGTTTAACGAAGAACCTCTCGAGTCAGGCCTTTATGGAGAATGGCAAACCGAAATTTATAAACCGGATCCCGTTGTAAATGTATGTATGACAATCTGCTCCACTTTTCACTTGAGATTTCCTTTTCCACAAGGTATTTATCCAACTCCGTCAACAGGGAATAGTGCCAAAAAATAATTACGGAAATGTAAATCTGTTTAAACCGTCAATGTGTCCACCGGGCGGCGTTCATCTCCCATGTAATAAACAAACATCTTTGATATAATTCATTCTGCGATTTCTCTGAATACCTTTTTTGTTTTTTAGATAATGGAATGGGAAAGATTGCAAAAAAATTTGGCATTGATTATGGCGAAGCAGTGGTAAGCAGTTTTACGCAATCACTGGCGTTTTAGAAAATTCGTGAACTCATGTCGTACGTAGTAAATTTGATTATGCCTCCTATATTCCAAGGTCGGATTTGACTTTCAATCTCAGCGATGTGTTCCAGTAGCGAAAGGCGTCGTTGTTCCAGAAGAGCATGCTGAGATGTTGTTGGAGGTAAGTTGAATTTTACGTGCTTCTTGAAGACTGCGATTTTTCAATAAATTTATTCGAAATATAGGCATGGGAAGAACACATCAGAAATGTCGAGGCGACGAACAGGGCGAAAAAATTAAAAGAAATTTATGATAATTGGAGAAAAATGATTATAGGATTGCAAATTCGGCAAAGATTAAAGGATGATTATGGTGATAGGGTTGAAGAAGACCTTTCTTTGGAGAATGAAGATGAAGGGGAGGATGAGTTTTATCACGGTGAAACCGACGAGGAAAAGGTAGAAGAAGATGGACCCACTGACGGTCAATATGTCGATGCTAAAGATTGTGGAGAGGTCATCGTTGAAAACGTAGGCGACGAAGGAAATTGTGTTGGTTCACAAGATGAGAACATAGACGAATTGTTCGCCGACTTCAAAGAATGTGAAACAGAAACAGATCTTCTTATGGAGGATGTAGATCTTAACGAAGGTATTATTAATGAAAATGATGTCGACATGATCGACACTTCAAGCCATATCGAAGATGAAAATTTCCATGTCTACACCGGTATCACCAATGAGGTTTTAATTGATCAAGAATGCTTAAATAACTACAACGATCCGTTTGATACAAAAGGCGGGTTTTTGCTCGAGTAATTTTTGCCCCTCAACTTATTTCAACTTGACAATAGCATTACATTTTGCAATTCCTGTATGATCTCGCAAAAATAATTAATGAGAAAATTATAATATTATTTACAGGATTTATCATCAATTCAATAAAAAAAAAAAAACAAAATGCATCTCATTAGCTACATAGTCTTATTTGATAGATTATCTTTATCATTAGGATTACGCATAATAAATAATTTCATTGGTGCCTAATAAATTGTTTAAAAAAAAAAAACCCCAAAACTCGCGACATTATTTTGAATAAATTCTTATTCAAATAGTATTGAAAATTAAAAAATTTTCATCAGGTTAGTTATGTGTTTTATTGTATTGTAAACTATACATATATTTATATATTGCTAAAGTTAATTCTTTAGTTAACTCATTTGTCCTTATTTAAAGAACTTTAAATGTAGCTTTAACTTTGAAAGTAATTTTTTTTGTTCATTAATAGTTTTAATAACTTTTCTTTTAAATATTAATATCACTATCTATAAATTATTATTGCAATTCATTTTATCAAATTCTGACAATATTCGAATTCTACCATTTTATTTTTATTTATTATAATTTCTATTAGATTTCTTTTATTTTTTTTTCTAGTTTCTATATATTTTTGATCTTGTTAGAATTTATAGAACAAAATAAATTATAAATTTTCCAACTTTCAAATACCTTGATTCAATTTTTAATTTTTTTTTTTATATCTTATATTTTAAGTCTATTTTCAAAATTAATTATAGATTTTTTTTTATACACTAGTCAAAATTATGTCATTCGGCAACTGAATTATTGCTGAATTTGATTAAATTTAATAATAAAAATATTGTCAAATTCTTTTCGATTGCTACCACTCGGCATATTACATTTTGGCAATAAAGTGACAATCAAAAATTCGGCAATCAAAAATTTGACAATCAAAAACTCGGCAATTAAAAATTCAGCAATCAAAAATTCGGCAATCAAAAATTCGGCAATCAAAAATTTGACAATTAAAAAATTTGACAATCAAAAATTTATTAATTAAAAGTTTAACAAAAAATTCGTCAAAAATCTGCCCTTTAGATATTTTATAGTTATTAATTTAAAAATTTTAATTTTTCCTAGTGAAGAATATTTGACTTATGTTCCTGCCTTTCACTTTAAGGACCCATTTTTAGCTGTATGTTATGACTCCTCTAACAATATACTTCCATTCAATTTTGTGCCCTGTATTGATATTTTTCTTGTGTTTCTGTATTATTTGTGTTCTTTTCCATTTGTTTTGAATTGGTTCTGTCTATTTATCTTGAGCTCTTGCTGCACTTTCCTCTGTCAAGACCTGTATGAACTCTTCTTGAAGTCTTGTTGGTATTGTGCCACATTGAAAGATATGGTCATTTGTTTCTCTGTACTGTTTGCAAGTTTTGCATTTATCATTGAGATAAATATCAGGATGTCTTTCATTTAGTTTGTCCATAGTAGGTAGTTTTCCTATCCATATTTTAATTTTGAAAGATCAGTCCATGTGATCTCTTATATTAGTTGATAATGCTGTAATTGCTGTTGGCATTAGGAGCTCCAAAGTCATAGGCCAATGGATTTCTTAGGATTTCTTCTGGTTCAGTCAATCCTGGTTTCTTTGTAGTGTTTGCCATTTGCTTGCCCATTTGTTTTTAAGAATTTGTCTTGTTAGAGACTTGATTTCGATATTATATTGTTTTTGGTTCCATCTGATGAGTATGTTTATTGATATAGATATTTTTGTATTTATTGTTATTGTATGTTTGGGTTTATCTGTTAGATTTGTTGAGGCTAGCTGATCTGTTTTTTCATTGCCTAGGATGCCAGAGTGACTCTTGAATTTTGTCCAGATAATTGCGAGTTTTTTCCTTTCTGTCAAGTTCCTAATAGTACTACTGAGGATTTGATTTGGCTGATATGTGTTCCTTCGATGTCTCCTATGTAGTGGAGGCTTTCCTAATATGTTGATTGCTACCTGACTATCTGTGAAGATTGTGATTGTTTTATTGAAGCTAATGGTACTTATTGCGATCATGATAGCCATTAGTTCTGCTCTTGTGAATGAAGGGGTATCGTGTATCTTTGCTTGAAATTCTGCTAATTGTTTTCCCTCTTTGGTGGTTATGATCCAGCCTAGTCCCATTCTGCTTCTCTCTGGGTATCTGGTGAAAGAGCCATCCATGTATATCTGCAGATCATTTAGTTCATTCAGGTTTTTTGCTATGGCTGAAAGCTGATCTGTAAGTCTTGAGTGTCTAATTAATCTACTGTATATTAGATATATTGTTTCTGAGAGTGGATCAATATGAAGCTGTGGTATTGTTCTTGGAGTTATTGATTCTGCTTTTCTCTCCTGCAGTGCTTTCTTGATTTCCTTGGGGATAGAGTGCAGCCTATTTGTTATGTGTTGCTATTCCATTAGCTGGTCCTTCTGGGGATCAGCTGATTTTGAGCTTTTATCTACTGTTACATTTACTGTTCTTGCTCTTATTAGCTCTGCAATACATTGACCTTGTTCCTTGTATTGACTTCTCAATTGTTGATTGTTTTTTTGGCATCCTTTGCATTTGAAGAGAGGAGATGTTAATGGTCATGATATTATGTGGTTGGCTATGATTTTGTCTGAATCTGTCATTCTTCTTTTCTTGTAGATTGCGATTTCTCCATCTGATTCTGTGGCTATCCACTTGATTGTTGTCTGTGTTTGTGATAGGAGAACTGGGGTGTTGCTGCAGAAGCTGTTATTAGTGTCACTAGTAGGAGATTTAGCTATATTTGTATAAGAGTACTGGTTTGGATCTATACATATAATTTGTCGTAAGTCTTGAAACCATCCAGGAGTCCTACTTTGTCTTCCTCTCCTTGTCCTAAGTTGTTGCCATGTAAGGGGTCTTGATAGGTCATCATTCATAAGCTGTTCCTTGAATAGGATTCCTCTTTTTCTCAGAGCTTGTCTATTTTGGTCATACCATTTGCTTGAGGTGATGTCTTTGATAGCTGTCTTTCCTCCACTAGGTGCAGTACAGATTGTTGTATGGTTTGTTATTTCAAAAGTGATACCCTGAACTTTGAGCATATTAAGAATATTATTTGTAAGATTCTGTCGTTTTTTGATCCAAAATAAGTATTTGTTCTCTAGAATTGATACATTTGACCAGTATTGATTCTGAAGTTGTTGCAATCTAATTCATGCTGTTTTACTACATGTGTCTGATCCGTTGATTCTTTTTTTCCAATTGTTTCCATGCAACATAACCTGTCTGTCCCATATGTTGAAGAGTTTGTATCCAAAGTCTATATGAATAATGGTGTTAGGGGCTGTCCTGGGCAAATTGATTTTGTGTTTGAAAGTTTTAACTATTTTGTTGTTAAGTTGATTTCATTCTTGTTCGGATAGGACCATGTCATTGAGGAAGTACTCAACTGATGGATATAGTACATGATTGATTATGTATTGTGCCTATTTATCAGTGATTTTTTTCTATTTAATGAGATTCATTGTGTTGTCAATTTTTTCCCAAATAAGTTGTTTTTGATGTTGTTTTTTCCTATCCTCTGAGATCCAGACTTATAGGATGCGAGCCGTTGCATTTTTTTTCAAAAGTATAACCTTGGTTCCTGCCAGTGTGACTCCCTATACCCGGTCATCTTGGCTCGCGTTGATACAAATGAGTGATGACTTGTCTCTATTAGCTTGTATGTCATTGATGTAGAGGAATTTTAATGCTGTATCTAGGATATTTTGCATGCTAGATCTGTTTAAGGCATACCAGGTGATGTTGTTCATATATGCTGTTGCTCTGATCATTTGTGATCTAGAATGTTGAAATGTTCTATTGTTATTGTCCATTGCAAGGTTGGACTCCATGTAGCTTTCATTACATAACCCATCTTTTTGTTCTCTATTTCTTGTATCAGGGGATCATAGAAGATCCTTCATAGGAGTGGAGATATGATGTCTCTTTGGTCGATCCTATCTTGAATTTTATATTCTTCTATATATCTGTGTGCTATAATAACTCTATTGTGTCTATCTGTTAGGATGTCTTCTATGATGTTGATGATTTTTCCTGGAAGTTTGATTCGCTTCAGTGCCAGTATCATTATGTCTTTATTTATTGAATCAAAAGCCTTGCTTATATCTTGGCTAAAGATCCATGTCTCTTTTCCTACCTCTCTAGCTTCTTCCAGAAGATTATTCATTATATGTATTGGTTGTTGCGTGCTATTACCTGGAAGTCCTGCCCAGTTGCTCCTTGATGTTATGTGATATTGGTTCTGTGTTGTTGCTATTCTGTTGTTAAGTATTGACATAAAAACTTTTCTTGTTGTCTCTAGAAGGGTAATTGGTCATGTGATATTAATGTTCCCCATTCAGTCTTTAGGTTTAGGGATTGGATAAATTTCTCCTTGTTTTTACTTCTTTGGGACTTTTCCTATTTCTATGATCTGATTATAGATTGTTTCTAAAAGCTGGAGACCCTTGGGCCCTAGATTTCTTAATATAATATATGGTATTTTTGTGGGTCCTGGTGCACTGTGTTTGCTTTTTGCTTGGATTGCTTCCTTGATTTCTTGAGTATCGATCCTAGTTGTCACTGGTTATACCATTTTGAATTGATGTGTTCGATTGGTGCGTATCTGTTGAGCCAGTTTGGATAAGTATGCAGGTCTGCTATCTTCCTGTGTCATGTCCATTCCTTGAAGTGGTTCCTGACTTTGGTTTTGATTTCATTTGGGTCTGTGATGATCGTAGTTTTATCTGTCCCAGTATGTTCGATCAGTCTACTTGTGTCAATCTTCCTGTGGAACCTGTCTAGTATACTATCTATCATTCTTCTTGGTTGATCTTGTAGGAATTTGAAATGCTTTTCTATTCTGTTATTGATCATCTTAATTTTCTCCCTTTTTATCACTTGTTGGGCTATCTCATTTTCTATCTTCCAAAGTTCCTGTAATTCCTTCAACCAAAGGTATTGTTGAATATGAATATTGGAGATGTTGTATCTATTAATTGGTTGATTATCGATTCTCTTTCTATTTTTGTTTATATCTCCTATCATCCTTGCGAGCTTTTTCTCTATTATGGTGTCTGGCATATTGTTGTTTATATATCTTTTGTATGTTCTATAGGTTTTCCCTATTAAGGCTGTGAGCCTCATTTTGTTTCTATACTTAGATGTGTGAATTGTCTTGATATTCCTGCTCTTCCTTCGTTTCTTGAGATGCCTTTTACTGGCTTCCAGCAATATGTTTTTGAAGTGGTTCCAGAGCTTTTCCGGTATATGAGGTTTGCGTGAAAGGGGCAATATGGCCTTTTCCTCCACTGCTTTTTTGAAGTCATTCCATTGTTTGTTGAATGAGTTCTCATAGTCGATTTGCTTTGTGTTATTGTTTTTCCTGTTTGCGACTTTGTTCCAGTATTGGTGCAGAATGCTGGTGGTGATTGTAACCATCTTGTAGTCTATAGCTATGGTTGTTATCAGGGATGTGTGTAATGTACTGGTGATATGTTGGGCCATTGGTCTTGATACCTATATGTAGTCTAGTCTGCTACCATATGTACTTTGGCTCCTGATGTATGTATAGTTCCTTGTATATGGGTTTAAATATCTGTATGTGTCGGTGAAGTCAAGTGTGATAAGTGTGTTGATTATCTCTCTGTTGTGTGTGCCTGGCTTCTTTTTATTTGTGATTCTGTCTAGCTCATTATTAGCTGTACCATTGAAGTCCCCCATTACCATTATGAAAAAGTTCTTGTTTGTTGCTTCCTAAATGATTTGCTCTAGCTATTGAACCAAATTGTGTTTGTTTCTTCTTTGTGTAGGGTTGGAGGGGCTGTAGATCACGATTATTCTGTACTTGATTTTTGCCTTGAAGGCCATGTCAATGTAAATGCCTCTATCTTACCAGGTTCCAGATTTATATATGTGTATTGCCCATTCTTTTTTTACGATTATTCCAACTCCTGTACCTGTTTGGTATTCTGTGTCCCTCGTTATCCATATTGCATATTCATTTTCTTTCTTTGTCCATCTGTGGTTATATGGTAGCTATGTTTCTGTAATCCCTATCATGTCATATTGTTTTTCTTTTGTGAAGGTTATGAGTGCAATTTGTTTGTTCTCTTCGTTGATGCCTCTGATATTTATTGTATTAATCTTCTATCTGTTACTTGTGTTGTTGTTTGTGTTTAAAGTATTTGCTATATTTGTTGATTCAGTTTGATGTTGAAGTGTTGTGCTGGATGTATTGTCAATTGATCCTTCTATCCCCTTTGGATTTTTCCCTGATATTTGTTCTGTCATTTTATTGCAATAAGTTGGATCCTAATGAGCTTACCAGTTGTGAAAGTTTGAATAGGTTGATTGTTTCCTTTATCGTGGAGCTCATTTTATTGAGTTGTTTTTGATGTGCTTCTTGTGATGCTCTGATGTCCTGGATGTTGATGTTTGGGGTCGTTTCCATTGTCATCTTGTCTACTGGATTTTCTTCTAATTCTTCCATAAGTTTCTTGACACTTTCTGGGCATCTGTTGGCACACTCCTGTTCTAGGGCATCTACTCTTTCATCTAGATCTCTAAGTGAGACTTTTATTTCCTGGATTTCATTTTGCAAGGAGAGAAGTAGTCCGTAGAGATCCCCTTCTGTGGAGTAGTTGTTGGTGTTGCCTCCATATTTGACAATGTTTGCATAACTTCTGGGATTGTTGAGGTGGTTGGGGCTCCTGAGTCTATGATTTGATATGATCATGAATCTGGTTCTTGGTGGAGTTTTTGGATTGTTGGATCGGTTAGTATATTGTCTAAGTGGTGTGACTTCTGGTTTCTCTGGACATAAGGACCAGTTGTGTTCTGATGAGCTGCAGTGGAACATAGTCTGGTTTTACGATTGATCCATTATGTCTTTACTTCTCCGATCAGGGGTGCAGTTATCTTTGCTGCTTCGAGATTTTCTTGTGTCTCGAAAGTGAATATGGCAAGTCTTTTGGTCTAATTGTTGTTATCCCGAGGGATATAGCATGATTTTGCTTTCGTGCTGGTGATGATTACTGCCAAATCTGAGGCTGCTGTGTTGGAGGGTAGTTGGGTAAGTGTTGCACTGAAATGCTCTCTTTCTTGTTTAATTTAGTGTGTTCTGTAGAAGGGGAATATTCTGCAAGAGTGATATCCACGTTCAATTGATCACTCCCGGCTGATTTCCACGTAGTTTGACATGTTTGTAAAGGTAATGTTAGCTGATTGGAAGGGGCCTGCTCTTTGCATGGTTATGTAATTGATGCTGATTTGGTTGTTAAAGAACTCTGCTAGATCTGTTTTGATAAAGTGTTGTGGGATGTCCCATACTTTGATGGTTCGGGACTTGCTCTCGTATGATCCTGGATGGGCGATCCTTCTAAGTTTGGTAAGTTCATTGTCTGTGATGTTGATCTCGCACACCTTGTGTAAGTCTTCCTGTTCATCAAAAATGGCAGCAATCTTTGGATAACCAGTTGAATATTCATATCGCACATATTTCAGGAAGTGTAGCTCTGCCATTTTTTGCTTAATAAATTTTATTTTCTCATCCAGTAATTGTCTTGGAACTAAGTCTGGATCAATGAGGGCTTTTTTTGATCTCTTGGTCTGTGAATATTCTGTGTCTTTGTGTGGTCCTTGTGTGTTCTCTTGAAACTCTTCCTCATAACTGAAGATTGCTTGTTTGGTAATATTTAGGAAGGAATTCTGGATCAATTGTATGGGAGAGTCAGGATTGCTGATAATAGTAATGGTGATAGGGGTCAATGGTCTTGTTTGCTCCCTAGCCCTTATGGGTTCTGTTGTTTGAGCTGTCACTTCTGTTTCCATCATGCAGTCTGGTACGAAGGTCACTACCTTCTCCTTTCCTTTCTTTACCACTCTTTCTGATGTCTTCTTCTGGATTGCTACTCTTGTGACGAGTGGAGTATGTCTAAGCTGAGTGGTGGGAGTTGTTGCCTTGGGTTTTATAATTCTTCTATTATTTCTTGTCATTCTGTTTTTATTGTAATTCAGTGTTGTTAATTTGTTGATGCTTCTGGTTTTATATGAGGTGGCCATATTTTCCTCACTGTGGCTACTTGATAGCAGGGACAAGTTGATTTTTGTATAATTGCCTTATAAGGAAATTTTTAACAGTTTGGAATTTTTTAGAAAAGAGTTTTTTTTGAAAAATGATATTAATTTATTAACAATTTATCAACTATTCATTAAAAATTTGGCAACAAAAATTTATAAAACTTGCAAAAAAAATCCTTTATATTTATAAATTATTTGATATTATTTATATAATAATATATAATTAATTTTTTTTTTAAGACACTAGCTCATCCCTGCGTCGTGGCAATGAGGACTTTATTTAGGTAAGAAGAAAGTCTAGGGACAACCAGGATGAATAATTACCCATACTGTCTAAGGATTTATAGATCAATGAATAATACAAAGAGCTAACTATTTACGTCTCACCCAACCAGGATAAGGTAACTACATGACCGTCTAGTGTAGATTTTCTACTTATAAAAACAAAACTTTGAAGATAATGGGAAGATGTGGCAATTCACACTATATTAAATTCTCTACTATGTCACGATATTTCCTAGGACCTAGATTCACCGGACGGCTTATTGCTATCCTATAAAAGGGGGCTAATATGCCAAGAATTCACCTGAGTTACCCAGCACCGCTGATGTTGGGGATTTCTCATGTGGAGCCTTAACTCCACTAGCGCTTAAAAAAATTTTTAATATATAGATGTGTTTGGATCTTATCCAAATGGACTTGATATTGTTGCTTTGCAAAAAAGATGGTTCCAATAAGGAATTGGGTGTATCAAAAACCTCCCAAAAAGATACTGACCCTTATGTTTTTTATGGTGTATTGCTGAAGGAGAAAAGGAGGAGAGAGGAGGATATTGTCTGTCCAATGTGTCCTAGACCAGCTTCTTTTCTTTTTGTGTTATCTATGACGTAAAAGATTTCATGTCCTGTATCCACCCGCATAAACCCTAATAACTTATGGTGGACCCCAGGTTCTTATGGGTATTGAGGAAATGCATTCAAACACGTGAGGTGACCAATGGGAGCTTGTTTACATCTTTTACTAATGTAAAAAATTTCTGTCCAATCATGGTGTGAGAAACTTCATGCTACTCAAAATTTAGGGTCAAACTGAGGTAGGCAAAATTCCCCAGAAAAAACCCAGAAACGAGCACTATTAGAGTGCAACAGGTGACAAAGAGAATGGAAAAGGAGTCTCTTATCACAAACAACACTCTGTATTATTTCTCTACAGTGTGAGATGACTGTACATTAGTTCTTCTTCCTTTCAGAACTTTTTTGCCATTGGTAAGAAGGGTGTTGCTTGACTTTTTGGTCAC
>CAJVPT010001317.1:0-22049 GCA_910592055.1 Acaulospora colombiana
GGAAAGTATTAAGACTTTATTAGCAAGGAAGTATAAAAACTTCTTGTGAACATCTTTTTTGTGTATGGTCAGAGGATCAGCGAAAAGAGTTTTTACGAGTTGTAGATTGTTTATCTGTTTATTTGTTGATTTTAATAACACATGTGCTAGATCTATTAAGGTGTAAACTGGATATGAGGAACATGTTTTATGATTAGCTAGAATACATATTGAGCTTGTTTATCTATTTAGAGACATATTTCATAATCTGTTATTATGTCTCTATTGTCTAAAAGAACATGTTTGTATTCACATTACGTACTAGTTGTTTATATGTTACTGATATATTGTTACTGATAATCTCTAGCTGTTGCTCTTGGGTTTCTAATGTCCTCTTGGGTCTTGCAAATTTTGAATTTTGACTGGTTTACCGGTTGGGATTACTATATTGCCAGGTTCCTTCTAATATCTAGAAAGGTATAAATCTGCACTGGCCTAGTTAGAAGCTAGGGGAGTTAATGTTGAATCCCTTGGACTTACTGTGATTCAAATTTACTTTTGTTTTCCCTTTTTCTCAAAAGTTGATGGATAAAGTACTAATGTTATTATTATATACTCTTTTTCTGGTAACTTGTTTATAGAGCTTTATATGTTGCTTCAAGTGAGGTAATGTAGTTGTATTTCTCTTTACTGTGTTTGCTGAGCTTGGATTGTATTATTTCTTTTCTCTAAATAATTACCAAAAAAAGAAATTTTAGGAAAATAGTGGATCAGTGAAAAGAGTTTTTTTTTATAATATAAACTTACTTGTTTTATATTTTCTCCTAATATATTTAAAGCTTCTTGTACACATAAATTTATAACATGCATGAAATATCGTAAATGGTTTTCTGTTGTACAAAAAAATATTACTTGAGTTTTATATCACTCTTCTATCAATTTAGCATATGCAACATTATTTATAACATTATCGGTTGTATTTCCCAGAATCTTTAAAATTAAATAAACTATTTTAGTCCTATATTATATTTATTTTAAATATATAAATAAATTTACCTTCATTTGAATCATAAATTTTTTCAAACATGACAAAAATGCTTCTTCAATACTTTCACTCAAATAGATACCTCACAACTGTATAAAGTCTATTATTATACTTTACATTCTCAATCTTATTGATAAAATAAGCAGTTATACCTAAAAATACTTTCATTGAAACTGATGTTCAAATATCAAGTGTAAATAAAATATGTCTTTCTATTTCTTGCAACATCTTTTGAATTTTTTATTGATTATTTAAATAAAAGTCTATTATATAGGTCTTAATAGAAGTAGCTGATGGTATTTTTATATCTGGTGCAAATGTTTGTATAAAAGCAAGGAAAGCTGATTCTTGAATAACTGTAAAAGATTGCTGGTTAATAATGATCCATTGAACAAGTTTTTTTTTTATTTTTGTTAAGTCATATGTCCACTATATATAAATACAAAAAATTAATGATATTATTTTTAAAAATTTAAAAATTATTTGAAATTACCTTCATTTTAAAAAAATTGGCAATTTCAGTATTACCAGTTATTATATTTAATTTTGTTTCATTAGATTAGAAGTACTGCCTTTATTACAAGTATATATTATCCTACAATATTTACAGATAGCCTTTTTATTCTCTTTAAAACTTATACTCCTTGTAAAGTGTTTCCATACTTTACTTCTAAAAATTGTTAAGATAACTGAGGCTGATTTCAATTTTTTTTTTTTTTTTTTTTTAAAAAAAATGGCAACTTAGCCTTGTTTTATTAAAGTTTCAAGTCATGACAAATAAATGCATATACAAGAAATGGTTACTAATAAAACACTCCTAGAACTGTTTATAAGTAGTTAAAATTTTATGCTACTACTATCACTTTGATTCCATAAGCTGGTTACTCTTCGAGGGCTTCATTAGTCGAGGGCTTCATTAGTTGAGGGCTTTATCAGTCGAGGACATACTGTCTGTTCCTCAGCTACTTTCAGTATCTCCATGTTGTAAAATTCTAGCTATTCCAATCCATGGGATGGCTTGTTGTTGAGAAGAATAACTCGGATCAATCTAATTCACACACCAAGAAAGAAGATTCATCGATCCTCCTAGATTCCCTCTAACTAACATGCTCAGGTGAGACATGTCATCCCAAAAAAAAATTTTGACCCTCTTATGTCTCACCTGCCATGCAATCCAACTTTGCCGTGAGGACTTTGTTTTCAAATTTTTACCTATTCGATGGAGCTGAAGAAGGAACCTACTCAGTGGCCAAGAGTTGGAACACCAATCATAAAACCCAGTTATAGTATCTTGTGACCTTTACCATAGTTGGACAGACTCTTTCTTGAAGGAACCAATGATGTAAATAGAGAGGTGTTCTATATCCACCTGCACCAGCACAATAACTTATGGTAGACCCCAGATTCTTATGGAGCTGAGAAAATGCATTCAGACATATGAGATGAGCAATAGGAGCTTGTTTACTTTTTTTTACTAATGTGAGCTCTATCTGTCCAATCACAGTATGAGAAACTTTGTGCTACTCAAAATTCAGGGTCAAACTGAGGTAGACAAAATTTCTCAGAAAAAACCAAGAACAAACACTATGAGAAGCCAACAAATGATAAAAGAGCGGAAAAGTTGTCTCTCATCATTATTGAACTTCTGTAATATTTCTCTATAGTGTGAAATGATGGCACATTAGTTCTTCTTCCTTTTAGAACTTTCTTGCCATTGGTAGAAAAGGTTTTTCTTGATCTTTATGGTCACTAGAAGTCAAGTTTTTATTTGAAGAAGATAGTAAGCAAGAGGAGAGGAAGTAGTTGATAACTCTTGAAGTTTCTTCAAGTTGGTTTAAGGAGAGTAGTAAGACTTTATTAGCTTAGAAATATAAAAACTTCTTGCGAACATCTTTTTTGTGTGTGGTCAAAGGATTAGCGGAAAGAGTATTTCTGACTGAGGCTGATTTCAATAAATTATTTGTATTGACATTTTCAATATCAATATTGTTATGGCTAGTTAAACTTCTACTTTCATCATATGCAAATTGTATGCTATCAAAAGAGTTTTCATATTTCATTTTTAAAAGAAATAAATTAGCAAAGCAAAGGATATGATGAAAGTAATCAAGTAGTAAAACTATAATATCACAAAGAAATGATTAAAAAATCATTAAAAAGAGCAAGTATTGAAATTTTTTTAACTTATCTTTTATATTATTTTTTTTTTAAAAAAAAAACTATTTTAATTTTCTAGGTAGTTTGATTTTAATTTTCTAGATAGTTTGATTTAAATAAAATTAAATAATTAATAACAATTTATGTGAACTGATGCATATCTAATTTGAATTATCAATGCATATACTCTTTCTGCTGATCCTTTAATCACACACAAAAAAGATGCGCAAGAATTTTTCATACTTCTAAGCTAATAAAGTCTTACCACTTTCCTTAAACCAACTTGAAGAAGCTTCAAGAGTCATCAACTACCTCCACTTCTCTTGTTTACTATTCCCTTCAAACAAAAACTTAATTTTTAGTGATCTTTAAGGTCAAGAAACATCTTTCTTACCCATAACAAGAAAGTTCTAAAAGGAAGAAAAACTAATGTGCCACTATTTCACATTGTAGAGAAATACTACAGAAGTGTTGTCATGATAAGAGACAATTTTTTCATTCTCTTGTCATTTATTATTTCTTATAGTACTTGTTCTTAATTTTTTCTAGAGAATTTTGTCTATCTCAGTTTTATCCTGAATTTTAAGTAGTACAAAGTTTCTCACACTGTGATTGGGCAAACAGAGCTCACATTAGTAAAAGAAGTAAACAAGCTCCTATTTATTACGTTACGTGTCTGAATACATTTCCTCAGCTTCATAAGAACTTGAGATTCATCATAAGTTATTGTGCTTGGTGCAGGTAGATACACAACATAAAATCTCCTATGTTAGTGGCTATCAAGAAAGAATAAGTTGCAATAGGACACATTGGATAAACAACAACTCCCTTATTTTTTATTCAATAAATGAAAACTGACAATATGGGTATTATCTTTTTGGAGGGTTTTGATATACCTATCTTTTCACCGTAAATCAACAATAACAACACTATTACTAATATCCATTAAACAAAATTTGTATACACTCCTTTCCCCTTTTAAAATTTTCTTTTAGTATTAGTGAAGTTAAGGCTTTATATAAGGGATCCCAATATTGGTGATACTGGAAACCTTAGGTGAATTCTTGATACATTAGCACTCCTTTTCAAGGGATAGTGATAAGCCACTCAGTAGACCTGGGCTTAATGGGTTTTAGGATTTAGAGAGTTTCATGGCATATTAGATCTAGATAGTCAAGTTTTGGATGTCTAGTTAGTTTGTTATAGTAAAGAGAAATACCTAGACTAGATGGTCATATAGTTGCCTTATCCTGGTTGGGTGAGATATAAATAGTTAGCTTTTTGTACTATTCATTGATCTGTAAATCTTTAGACAGTATGGGTAATTATTCATTCTGGTTGTTCTTAGATATGATCTTTATTATAATAAAATAGTGCCATAATGCATGAATGAGCTAGCATTAAAAAAAAAAAAAAAAAAAATCTGATTTGAATTATATCAGGTTTAATCCGAATCCGATTTGATCCAATAATTTTGTAAATTTAAAATTCGATTTGATCTGAATCTGATCGGATTAAAAATTTTGAAATTTTATTTGATTCGATTCATATCTGATTTACGGATTAATCTGATTCAGATCAAAATTGTGAATATTAATTATAAGTAATTATAATTAATATTGTAATTATTCGGCATAAAATATTTTGTCAAAAAAATATCTCTTCAGAATGCCAACTATAATCATATACATTTATTTTTTTTTTTAGTAGGATTTCCTGGATTAGTCTTACTTTTTCCAGATAAATATACCTTTGTTTCCTTAATTATATCAGTTAATTTATTCTGATATTTGGCAATTTTCTTTGACTTTCATTTAACAAGTGATTGTGTTCTTTTAATTCTTTGTACTCTTTTCTTAATTATTCATTAAAAAATAATACTTGAAAGTAATATAAATGCAAAATATTATTAATTTTACTTCATTTAATCAGTTATTTGTATATAAGTAATAATTGTTTGCTTCTAGTTTTCCAGTTTCTGCCTTTCAATATCTTTCTCTCTAATAGTGATGTAAAACACCTAACTATTCGTTTATTTGTTTTTATGAGAGATTAAAATGTGGAGCCATTGATTTTATTAATTTTAATATCAACTTTTGTAATATTTTTTTATTCACATTACTTAAAAAACTTTATTTATTCTCAGTTTATGTTCATTAGAAATGGTTTTCATTAAGGCCTTTATTTCTGTTCTCACTTTTTCTAATCTTAACTTATCTTAAATAACCAATTTTATTAGTTTTGCCTCTTTACTACTTCCCCTAGATTGAATTCTTTGATACTTTCCTAAACTCAGTAAACTTTCAGATTCTAATATATTGACTATTCTAGATTCTACAATAACTATAGGATCAAGTTTAAGTTCCACAAATTTGAGTTGATTAATTTCTTTTTTTAAATCTTCCATTTCATTTTTTTGCTGTTTGGATTCTTTAGAAAACTTGTTATCAATATATTCTATTAGATCTAATTGTTTTACAAATTCAGAATTTTTTCTTTCTAGTTTTTTGATTTTCACATATAATTCTTCATTTTCTAAATAAATCATTTGATTAATAAAGATAAATTTTAATAATTTGATAATAATTTAATTCTAATCTTTTTCAATATTTTCTCTAGTTCGAGTTTTAGATGGCAATTTAACTTCCAGTATTGATATTCATGTTACTTCAGATGTCAATATTTCAGACAATATAATAGATGATCTTCTTCTAAGCAATTCGGTAGTTATAGTAGGGATTGAAGATTCAGTACTAGGTATTACTAAATAAACTGTTTCTACTTCTGATACAATTGATATGAAGAAAGTTTGCAATAATAGGAGAGATTGTGAAGATTATAAATATGAAGGTGGCTATTCTTTAAGTATATCCAATTGATTTTTTTTATTCAGATATCTTAGGTATCAGAAAAAAATATTAAATTAAAGGGATATTTAAATAAAATTATTTGTATTGTTTTAATACAATTTGGAGACTACATACAATATTATATTATTAGTCATTATATCATATTACAATTTGAAGTCATATACTATATTATACTATATATTATTTATCATATTATACTTGCATTATATTACAATTCAAAGCTATTTAATATATTAATCACAACTTTGCCACTTTATGTTACTATTTGCAAATTTTCAAAATATCAAAAAAGCATTCAATTTCAGCCTTATTTAATAAAAAAAAATCTAAAAAAAAAGTAAAAATTATTTACAATTGTAGTAAATGCAATAGATCATTTATTGATCCAAGAACATAATTTTTCATATATATCAAAAACCAAAAAGTGAATATTTGACAAACAAAAATTTACATTTTGGCATAAAACGAAAAATATTTTATCAAGTTGAATTATGCTGTTAAGCAACAATCAATAAAATCTGAGATTGAATAATGCAAGTTCTAAAAATGATAAATTTGAAGTTGATGATGATAAAGAAATAAATGATATATTCAAAGATTATTTGATACCAAAATATGAATTTTCACCAAATTCTAGCAAATTTTTAGATAATTATTTTATATAGATTTTGTTATGGATTATAAACTATAGAATTTGATTTAATTTATTGAATAGTACAACAGATACACTGCTAAAATTTATGAAATTGATGCTAATTGAAATTGGTGGTGAAGAATTTGAGCTCTTTCATGGATCTTTTGTATATTGCTAACAATAAACTTGAATTATCAGACTAGTTCATTAGTTTTGTAGCAAGTCAAAGATACCACGAATTGTATAGATAGAATGATATTCTTAATTTTCAAAAAAACAATTAGCTATCGGTCATGAAGTATATTTATATTGAATTTTCTAATTTGGTAATAAAATGAAGAAAAACTTACAATTTTTTATTGTCTATATAATTAGAATTATTAATAAACAGAAATGTAATTAATAAATCCCATTTAATTTTTTTATATTCTACTATTTGATATCAATTGTCCCAAATATATCAAAATTCAAATTTTGAATCTAATCTTTAGCATTGGATAGATTGATCAAGCATTGATAAACTTTTATGCAATATCTATGATAGTAATATTTGGAAAATGTTTAAAGATAAAAACTTAGAATTATTTTTTAGCAAAGAGATAACTGATTCACATTTGAAATCAGTGCTAAATATTGACTTGTTTTAATCATTTGATAATAAAGTGCATAGTACTGAAATTATATATACAGCTATCACAAATTTGTTATGTAAAATACAATTTAAATATAAAAATATATTGATTCTTGATATATTACCAGGTCCTAATA
Organism: Acaulospora colombiana; assembly: GCA_910592055.1. Lineage (NCBI taxonomy): Eukaryota > Fungi > Glomeromycota > Glomeromycetes > Diversisporales > Acaulosporaceae > Acaulospora > Acaulospora colombiana. Next base: position 7,454 of record CAJVPT010001317.1, read on the forward strand.
AATCAAGTTTATATCAAATAAACTGTTATCTTTCTTCAATTGTCAACAAATTGATACAACTATAGCAAGGAATAAAGCTCAATTTAACTACTGAAAATAAAAAGGAAAAAATAATTCAGATGGACTTAATTTTAATTTTGTGTGATATTTATATTATACAAAAAGTATGTAGACACATTTCGACACTAATGTCATGTCATTATTACAAGAAGAATACCAATTAGGAAAATAATTATTATAATTTTGATGGCATGGAGAATATAAACAAATGGTTTATACCAAGAGATTTGACAACATATAAATAAGATTCTATCAAATGAAGGTGCTATAACTCAAATACAGTATGAAAATATTTTGTTAGTGAGAATCATATCAGATAATCTGAATTTTTTTTTTTACCTTATTTTGATCTAATTCAGTATTTAATTATTGATCCTATACAATGTCTTTTCTTAAGTATTGGTAAATAGTTTGTTAAACAAATATAAATTAAAGAAAGAATATTGATGAATAATGTATTGGATAAAATACAATCAATAATGAAAAATTTTCAAGTAAGTATTATCAGATTATTGGTCAAATTCTGAGAAAAGTAAATAGTGGCAAAGAATCTTCAAACTTTATTGCCGATTAGTGAAAAATTTTTTTCACAATATATATAACTATTATTCTATAAAAATATCTTTCAAATATGGATTGCCAAATTCTAATGAATTTTATCAAGATTTGTCAAATCTTAGTATGTCAAATTTTAAAAAAAATTTGTTAAATAAGGCTTACTAAAGATTAGTTGCAATAATTAAACCAATAGAATGAAAATATAATGAAAAAAAATTACTCTAAATCTTCATCTTTCATTATATTTATATGAATGTGCATGTGATTATGAGGCATTGTATATATTTTGATACTTTTAATTTGAAAGAATAAATAGTATATTAGATAGGTTTTTTGACAAATTTAATATTCAGAAGTAGTATTCTAACAAATTTTTAATCTAGATTTATTATCTAATAGTCACTGAAATATTGAACTCAAATTAATATGAAAATTGATAAATAATTGTTAAATTATTAATCTAACTATATCCTATTCTAATAATCAAGAGCTTGAAATTTTAAATAATTGATCAATATTAGATCAATTTCTGAACTAGATCAGTTTTTGGCTCACGAGTTATATCAATTGTTAAACAATACATATAATATTCATGAAATAATAATCAATAGATTCAAACATTTTTCAAATGAACTCTTGCATCTGAAAAAATCAAATTTAGAGATATCTATTAAAATATTAAATTTATTAGTTGAATACTATAAGGTTTCTTATAAGACTATAGACTTTCAGAAGCTATTTGCGAAAAATAATAAAAATTTAATAATTATTCAAAATAGAGTAGATCAATATGGTAGATATTGAACTGGGAGTAAAATATTTGATTCTATTATACCCTTAGGAAATATTAAGGGCTCATTTATATTAACTAGATTCGTAAATTATGATGAAAGTATTGATTTATATTTGAAACAAGTTCAATTCTTCTTTATATATTCAGTAAACTTTTTGAATAATGTTATTAAATATTGATTGACCTTTATTCAGTGGTACAAACCAATTAATTCAACAGAAAATAGATTTTATTTTAGATCTGAAAATAATGTGAATGTTGAATTGTGAAGTACCAAATTTTACCCAGTTAGATATAAATGCATAATTTCTATTCATAATATTTTTGGCTGATTTATTTTATTTAGATATAGAATCTCAAATCGGTAAGACTTTCATGAATAGTTAACTATAATTCCTCTAAATCGTAAATATAATATATAATTAAAAATTCAGTAAATATGCAAATTTTGATAAATGTCTAATGATTTTTTGAGAAAAATCTTAATAAAATATATAGTAAAAATGGTACAAATTATATGGCAAATAATATTGTATTATATAATAGAAATTATTGACAATTTATAGTATTTATATCAAATTATATGATAAAAATTGATTGACAATTTATTTATATCATTAATATATTGAATTGTTTATTTTTTTGCCAAATATTATATAAGTAATATTATATCAAATAAATATTTTTCGACTAGTGTAAACATTTGTTTTGAGTTTTGCTGCTCTATGAATAGTTTGTTATTCTTCTTCTTGAACTTGGATTTGACTATTTAGAAGAGTTTATTTGCTTATTTTATCTTTTAATTCTATTTTCATATTGAAATTATCATTACATACTTGTTACTTAAAGGTTTCTTGCTATTCTATAAGGTATTGTCTTAAATCTTTAATATTGGTATTTAGTGCTTTGTTTATTAAATTAATTGAGATTTTTTTTTTATTTATTTGCTTGAAAATATATTATTTGAATTTATTTTAATATATTTAGCTTCATTAAAACTTTAAGAGATTGTTTGTTGTATTCTATAAAAGTTTATTATCCATTTTTTCACTTTATTTTCATTTCTTAAAACTGTTTTTTTTTTATTTTTATTTTTATTTTTTTTGATAGTTTTTGTATTTAATTATTTGTGAATATTTTTTGCACAATCTTTTGTCAAAAAGTTTTATTGTAGTTGAATCTTTTCATGGTATATTGTTTTCTGAGTTCTCTTTAAGAGCTCATCTTTTTCATTTATTTTTTTTATTTTTTTTCAAAATTATTAAAAAAAGAAAAAATTTATCTGTGGGAAAGAATAATTTTTATAATAAAGAAACAGATTTCTTAGTTAAGAAAATCCTAAAACTTTTATTAATAAAATAAAAAAATTTTAACTTATACAAAAAATCAAATAGCAAAATAAAATTTTAGATAATTTAATTAAGTAATTTATCAAAAATATAAATAATAAAATAACAGCATAAATGAATTTAATAAAATTAAATAAAAAAAAATAAAGTTATTGGATTTTAAAATAGTAAGTTTACATATACCGTAAATCACTGCATACAATATCCCGGGTATTTTACTAGAAGGGGGGTAGTATAAATGGTGAAATATTTAGTGTCTTATTATTATCTGACGTATCTCTTACTTGCTCATTCATATTGCAATTTTATTGGCTCTAGCTTAATATACCCAGGTAGTAATTATTTATTGAGTAATAATTTTCTTGAATACTATTGAATATTATTTAAGAGGGGTATTATATGCAGTGGTTTATGGTAGTATGTAATTTAATATAAGAAAGAGTAAAAGATAAACTTATATAAAATATATTCTTTAAAAATTTTTAATAAAAAAGTTTTCTCATCAAATTGATTAACAATAAAATATCAACTTTAAGTAAATTGATCATAAGAAGATCCAATTTATATATAATAAATAAATAGAATATATTATATATAACTAATAGAATAAAATAATAGAACATTTTTAAAAATATTTAATCTATAAGAATCAATTTCAAGAAATATAAAATAAAGAAGTAAATAAAGTTTTTAAAAATTTTAAAGAATCTTTATAAAAAAAAAAGAGATTAAAGAGAAAAGTAATAAATTGAATATTGATAATTGAAAATATTTAAGAAGCTTGACAAACAAATATCTATACTAGTAAAATAAACTTTTACAATTAATTAAGATATCAAGTTTTTGTATTAGCCTTATGAGAAAAGATCTTATTTTAGAAATAGAAGATCTAAAATATTATAAAAAATATAAAAAAAGCTAGAAAATAAATAATAAAAATATGAAAAAAAAATTTACAATCAAGTTTAAAAAAAAATCTGAAATATAAAATATGAAAAAATTATTAAATGAAAGCAAACTCAAGGGATTAATAGAAGAATAAAATAAAAAAATCTCTATACTCTTTAGATCAGAAAATTACATCTTTAACAAGAAAAAAATCATTATTGAAGAAAGAAAATTTAGAAGATAAAAGCCTTAAGAAGATTTTAATAAAAGAAGTGAAGTATGAAATAAAGTGGTTAAAGTTTTAAGTCTAATCATAGTATTAAAAGGTGATTTGCAGTAGTGATCTGTAGACAATAAAGTTAGTAGCTGGAAGGTTTTTATTCAAATTATTAATAATGCAATAAATCATTTTTGGAGTTGTATTTAGAGTTTTAGTAAATTTAAAATGAAGACAAATAAGTTAGGTAGAGATTTAGTTTTAGTGAAATATTTTATAATGTAAAGTATACAAATGTTTAATAAAACATATACTATGTATCTAATTTGACAAAGGATTTTTTTTAAAAAAATATAAAAATAATAATAATTTTTATAAAATCAAATATTAATTAATAAATTTACAATAAGTGTTAGTAATATTATAATCAGTTCTATATAAATATATATACAGTATATACAATAAAAATTATTTAATTTGCAAAATATAATAATAAAATAAATTTAAAGTATATCTAAAGTAATATTTTTTCTATCTATCAATCCAATCAAAAAGTTTTTTATTTGCAATAAACTTTATTTAATGATAGAAGTTATTTATTTAAGAAAATAATAAATAAAACAAAGATAAATTCGCAATCATTGTAATAGATAATAACAAAGTTGTGATTACTTAAAAAAAAAGATTAATTAATAATAATAAAAATTGAAAAGTATAATACACATATACGTTTGATAAAGTTGCAGTTTATTCAAAGATTTGTAACTTTATAAACCGGAAATTACGAATTTTATACTATACTATATTTCTTATCAAACAAAAATCAGAGAATTCGAAAGTATGTTATACTTTTTTTTAAATATCTAAAGTTTATAACACAATTTTAAAATTTTGTGACGACTAGTAAAATGATACTTTTAAATTAAATAACCATTCGAAATTGTTGTGAGAATTGATTAATCGCCAATAATAAAATTATTTGGTTTCTTTTTAAGTTATACAGTATTAACCTAATTCAAGTTATAGTTAAGATCATGATTTAGATCCAGAAAATTAAATAACTTTTAAAAATAATTAATGTATAGTTACAGTAATTTTCGGTAATTTGTGCACTCCATTCCTGGTATTCGTAAACGATACGGTTCGAATTTATTCTTGTTAAACTATCCGAATGTCACAAGGAAGGTTCGAATTTATTCTTGTTAAACTATCCGAATGTCACAAGGAAGTTTCGAATTTATTCTTGTTAAACTATCCGAATGTCACAAGGAAGTTTCGAATTTATTCTTGTTAAACTATCCGAATGTCACAAGGAAACCTGTCATTCAGTTGATCGGTGCCACTCATCGCAACAAAAAACGAACAAGCATTTTCATTCATATCTGATTTATTTGTTAATAGAATTCTATTTCATTAAGCATGCTTGAAGTTGAATATTCAACCAATTAAAAAAAAACAACCAATATTTAAATGTACAAAATCATTATAACTCATTAAGGAGAGGATAATAAAAGAAAAGAGAATAAATTGTCTTGCAAAAGATCATTAAAAAAAAAAGAAAGACATCAATTGTCTAGCGAAAGAACGTGTGAAAAAAGCTAACCTTCCATATCATTTACGTTAATAAGACTAATCTAGACAGCAATAACCAAACCGCTTCACCATAAGTACATGTAACCCAAGTTTATGGAAAAGAAAATAGAAGATTTACATCTACATATGACGCGAGGCTCTACGAAAAAAAAAAAAAAAAAAAACTAAAATCTATTTAATGCTGCCTGACATAGATATTGTGCGGAAGTGCCATTCACTTGAAATGATTGTTTCTTTCGAATTGATGACAACGTTATGGTTCTTCTACAAGCCAAGTATATTGTTGGTGCCAGTGTTAGTGTCGTCTCCTTAAGAAATCTAACACTGGAACTATTCTTCGGCGGCGTTCGAGAGATTGTAAAAATTCGGATGGTGAAGACGAGAATTTAGAAGAGGCTTCTTCCTCCGAACTTTGGACAGACCTTATATCATAATAATAGTCACTATAACAACACATAGAATTTGTTGAAGGAGAGGACGTTCTTGGTAGTGAGTTGAATGGTGTAGTATTGGGCGTTGACGTTGGAGAACAAATTGGAGTATTACAGGGAGATTGATGTGACTTTTGGGAAGCACACCTTGGAAACTCGTAGAATGATTCTGATATGGAGGAAGTGCCCATTGGGAAACAAGAAGGGTTCGACTCATCTTTCCTCCGGCATGCTTCACTACAGTATAAATTTTCCAAAGCGAAAGTTTGCTGATCGCATACCGGACACCATGAAAGATCCATTTTTGCTTCGAATTATAGAAAATATCAGTGTAAAAGATGAAGTAAAGTGTCGTATTTAATGGAGGTTTTTGTTGTCGTTATCGTTATTGTTATCGTTATCATAAAAATGAAGGTGTTTTGGTTATTGTGATGACGTCCTGACAATAAACCAAAGGTCACATTATCCAGCGTTCCCTTTTTAATGAAAAACGCTTCGTTTTCACGTTCGCTACTCAAAGAATGACTTTGATTTTCTCTCCTTTCTTTTGTTCAAAAAAAAAAAAAGTTGGGATAACACGCAGGGTTTATATACTGAATTTTTCTTGGAGCGTTGAATATTTTAAAGAGTAAGTGGCGATGGATATGCGATTTACTGTTTATCAAAGTTAGCTTCTCTTTTATATATTTGTTAATGATCTGTCTCGTTTATGAAATGCCAATGCTTTAGTAATTTGGCATGAATTTTTCGTATTGGCATTAGTCTCCCCTTGATTTTAATTGCTCTTCGAAATTCGCTTTAGTATACTATGCATCTTGGGCGCTGCATTAAATATGATATGTAAAATGAAATCTGCTATTCAATTTGTCTAACAGAAAATTCGAAGAGTTAAAGATTATCCTTTATACACTAAATTAATATTTCGCCTGTAAGTGAATTCTACTATAAAGATCGACTACTTGGGGGTGGGTTTTGTTTTCAGAAACTTGACGATGAAACATGAAAATCTTTAACCTAGAATTTTCTATCGTTTACTATACTACTTTCTTTGTGATCCAAGTATATTATACTATTTTATAATACTGGATTAATCAAGTATAATATGCCCGAAAGTTACCAAAATACATCAGAAAACAACTGGTCATCATTATTTCAACAATAAAATAAAATCTATTTAAGGATCAATTAATAATTTTAGGGTGGTGTGGCAATTCACGTCATAATGATGCCATATTCATCAGTTAAATATCGATTTTTTGGTAATTAATCGGCTTTGGGTATGTCGATTATGTTGTAAGATGGTGCATAGTTATTGTTGGCGAAGAAACGGAGAATCAGCGAATGAACTTTTAAATATCAATTAAAAGGTGTAGATCTGTTAAAATTTTTTATTTTTAGCCCAACTTGATTATAAATATGACTCACAGTATCATTAAAAAGAGAGTTGCATCATGATCGACTTCACGAAAATCATTTTCATTTTGTCCACATACTTGTTCAGATTCAATGCGCGTTAACTAGTCGCATAGGCCCCATTTCCATGAATATCTTCACACGAAAATTATAATTTATGACGCGATTAATAAGTCCACAGATTACCAACGTTCCAAAATTGGCGATTTTCTGTGGAGAAATAGGGTGCAATGATAATCCGTGGAGAGGAATCCTTCGATATGGTTACGCAAGATTCATGTGAGATTAACTATCTTCCGGACGCGACAAATAATAACCGATAACGGCGTATTCTTTATGACATCAATTGTGTGGCTCAATGAATTTACTACAGATCAAATTGCGTCTGTGGTGTGTTTATAGTTACAAATTTTAACTACAGTATTTTAAGAAATATCACCTATAATTATTGTAAATTATTATATCACTCTTTTCATCGATCACTCTGAATTTATTCAAGGCTTTATACTCTGTGATTAATAAAGTTGTAACATAATATTTTTATTTCATAATGCTTTGTAAAGATATTGTAAAACATCTCTCAATCCTCTAGTTAACTTGAAAATCAGTTTTAAATCAAAAATAATAAAAATAGATCAAGACTCTTTATAACAAAAAAGAAGAAGATCTCAAAAACCTTTCTTTTTTTTTCATAATAAAATTGAATAAAATTATTAATAATAAAAAATAAATAAAATTATATATAATTTTATATATTTAATTAATTTATTTATTAATTTAGACCTGTGAATCCATAGTATAGTGATAGTGTTCCCAGGTCACTAAGTACTGTTTTTGAGTTTAATATCACTGCAAGACAATACCATTCAAAAAGCCAAGATAATACAAAAAGATTTCATCCATTCTATAATGATGATCTAGCCACTTTTGGTCAAGATCCCATCCGATCATAGGGCATTCAAAGGTCACAAGATGCTTCAGCCAGGTTTAGTGCTGAAGTCACCTCATCACAAGACAGGTTCTATAAGCTCCTACAGATAGGTTGAAGATCTGCTAAGCCATGAAAATTTCAGGAGTACTAACAGAGCTTAGACACGTTAGTTAAAGAAAGGTCTTTACTAATCGAGATCTGTCCAAGACTCCATGTGATCTCTCCATAGGCAGGCCATAATAGGTCATGTAAAAAGAGTTTTCAGCAGGACAAGATGACATTTAAGACTTCACGTGGATACTCCATAAATATATTGTAATAGGTATTGTAAAAAAAATACTAAGTGGGATGAGATACAAAAAGGAGATCCTGTATCCTAATCCAAAGGTACAAATACCAAAAAATGATATAGACGTAGGAAGGTGAATAATAGGGCTTTCTCTAGAAACAAGCCATGTAGATGTTGATGCTAGCTTTAGTACTACTGTGATCAAATTTATATTTGACCAGTGTGTTCAAGTGGAATTGCTTTTAAAAGAACAATGTTTAAAAAAAGAATTAAAGAATCAATTTATAATAAAAAAATATTCAAGAAGAGATTCATCAAGAATCTTTTAAACAGTGTCACACAGTGTTTCACAAGAAACTTGGTTCACTTAAAACCCAAGTTTATTAATAAATCAAGAAAACTAGGACAATTCCTTTAGTCCTAAAATCAAAAGAAGATATCCAATCTTTTAAAAGAAAAGTAAAGTTATTCCTAAACTTCCAAAGCCAAGTAAAGTTATCATCAAACTTTCAAAGTCAAGTGAAGTTATATTCCAACTTATCCTACTTTTGAGCAAATTATGATTGCTTATATACTTATAAAAATGGACTACTTGGGTCTCCTAGACCTCCTGAACCTCCTGGGTTACCTGATCCATAATAAATTATGTCACGTGCTATATTTATAAAGTGATCTATACTAATTAAGTATCAATAAGAATATTAAAGAATATCAAAAAAATAATTATAAATAAATAAATAAAAATAGAAATAGAATTAAGATCATGACTAAAAATAACTATTTAATGGTATTAGAGACTATTTTTATTATACTTTCTTCTTCTTAAAAGGCAAAGTCCTTTGAGTCAAATTTCCTCACATAGGAAATAAAATCATTTTGAAAAATTTCATTAGTTATCCCAAATAAATAGTTCATGGACAAGAACTTTGTTCGATAAATTTGATTTGGATTGCCTTGAAAGATTTCATAGGTGTGTCTAGTTATATGATAATAGTGATGAGAATTTTGAAGTGAATTTTCTTGAAGGTACTGTTGTCACAATTGTTTGGAATCTTGGATGGTATTCAATAGTTCTCTCAAATAGTATAAATTGATTAAAGTGGCTATACAATCAGATTGTTACATATATTGCTTGATTTTCAAAAGAGTATTTTTAATACTATCCTTTACTAGGGTGATGGGGTTGTATGGGAATTCATACTAATTTGAAGTTTCATCCAAAATGGATAATATATCCATTTTGAGTAAGTCCAGTTTCCTTGTAGCTGATTGTTAATGACTGAGGTTGGATATTTTTGATAGGAATTTTCCTATGTAGACATTCTTTAAATATATTTTAAGATTGTACCATTGATAATCAATCCATCCCAATTTGATTTGATATGATAGCTTGTTCAACTGATCATCAATTCCTGTTCAACATTAAATAGATAGATTTGATAAACAGTTCATCACTAATTCACATATTCCATATCTCAATTTTTTTGAAAATGCCTCATGTCAATAGACTTGAGCATGCTATTAAACATCTTAATCCAGTGATCGGTTGCATTATGTTGATACAAGAGAAAAGGAAATTCCTTGATCAGACTTTATTTTGTTGTCATTGTTCAGAATATAAAGAAGAATTGATTTCCCTTCAGACTGAACTTTTCATACTTCATGAGCAATTTAAAGCTCAAAATATATTTTGTAGTGACTTTATCTTCATGGTCAAGAAGCTATGGTCCAATATTAGTAATGGATAACTTCACTTCTCCAAGTAAACTCAAGATAGTTGACTTTGAAGCTTCCTCAATAGTTAACAATATACTCAAAAATTCAAGCACTTTATCTCTATATATAAAAACTGCAGATCCAACTAGTTCAAACAAATATTCTTTCAAATTTACCTTCCTTTAGAGCCATCAGTAAGTGGCAGATGAGTTTAATCAATTCTCTTTTCTGGAGTATTTCTTCAGTTTGACAATTCTTGTATCCAGTCAAAGACCAACTTATGATTCTAATCCTCCTCAAGTTTCAAATGATGTGTCTTCCCAGAAAGAGAAATCAAATAATTAATTTTGCTATTTGTTTTTTAATAAAAATTTCTTTTGTCACTTGATACTGAAATATTTTGTTGTTACTGTGACACTTTGTAGGCTGGTAACTTGTGGTATAAGGTGATGTTTTAAGAATCCTTATTCCATGTTTGCATTTTTCATTCCTAATAACTATTATGTACTTCAACATTTGCATATAATTGTCATGACCATTTAACTATATTGTCATGTCCAAAAAAGATAAATTAATAAACCAAGATAAGAGAAACTATAAATAAATAAATAAAATATAACATAATAAAGAAGAAAATAATTAAAATAAGTAACTTTTTTGAATGCTATAGCCTCAAACACTATTCTGTGCTTGGTGCTACATAGCTGACCAGCTCAAAGGCATATGTCATAGATTTTCCACATTTCCAGGAAATCAAGATCATCTATAGCTATGTACTGTATATGGATTCAATAAGTCACTTAGTACAAATATGAATATATATAATAACTAATACTAATAATGTTTTTGTTTTTTCTATAATATATAATGTCCTGTAACTGTATTATGATACTTGGCTCCAAAATTGATTATTTATAATATCTTTTCAATTGATCGGTGTTCATTGCTCTTTTGAATACTTTGTCCTTCATATTCCTTAATTTGTATGCTTCTGGTGCAATGATGTTGTAAATATAATATGATCCTATTCATTTTTCCCTAAATTTATCACCATGTAATTTTGCTTTTGCTGATTTATATAATAAAACTTTGTCTTCTATGTTGAATTTTTGAACATTGATTTCCTGATCATGATATTGTTTTTGTTTGTTCTGTGCTTTTTTAATATTTTGTTGTGCGCTAAGCCTTAAGTTAATAAGATCACTAGTAATAAATTCAATATGTCGCTGTAGTTATTGATCCAATATGTCATTAGATTTCTGTTTGTTATTCTGAAGATCAATAGGTAACCTTGCTTCATAGTCATAAAGTAGCTTGAATGTTGAATATTTAGTAGTATGATTTTGAATAAAGCAGTAGGCAAATAATACTGAGTTCAGAAAAGTATCCCATGTGTCATCATAATCACTAATATATTTAGTCAAAGTGTTATAAAGAGTTTTGTTAAATCATTCAATTAATTTATTGGTTTGTGGATGGTAGACAGCTAAGAGTTGGTGATGAATAATCATTAATTTGCATAAAGTATCCACTAATTTATTAACAAATAGTGTTTCTTGATTAGATAGAAAAATTTTAGGATATCCATATTAATATATAATATCCTCATATATAAATTTTGCAATGGTAGTAGCTTTGGTATCCTTGAGAGCTTTTACTTCAGGCCACTTGGTAAGATATTCAATGATTACAACAATATATCAGTTGCCTTGAGAAGTTATTGACAAAGATCCAATGATGTCAATTCCTATGTAATCAAAAGGTTGTCCAACAGGTATAAGGTGAAGTTCCTTATATGGTATAGGAGCTTTTTGTTACTGGCAAGTATCACAACTTTTGATGTATTTAGCAATAGTTTTATATTGATTAGGCCAATAATATCGACCCCTTGCTCGATTATAGGTTGCTTTAATTTCAAAATATTCTGTAAGAATATTTTCATGAAAGTTATGTAAGATTAATTTCAATTCAGTTACCTTAATAACTTTAAGTGGTTCCATTGAGTTTTTAGTATTGCATTGGAATAATGTGTGGTATTGAATAAGATAATGTGTTACTTGTTTTTTGAAAGGGATTATTTTCTTTGTCATTAAGTCCAGAGATAGTTTTTCAATAGTGAGATAGATATATAGTTGCTGATAGGTTTTCAAATCCATGATTAAGATGTTGAAGTTGAAAAGAGTCTTGATAATGTATTGACATTTTGATGCTTTCTGCCTTTCGGATATTGAATTTTGAAGGGATAATCCATAATAGTAAGTATTCATCATGTTGTTCTTTTGTTTAGAGTGGGGTTATTAATTATCTATTGAAGAGCTGAATAGTCAGTAATAAGAGTAAATTCCTAAAGATAGATGTAAGGACAAAAGTATTTCATGGCCCAAATATTAGCAAGATATTTAATTTCAGTGGTGAAGTAATTTAGTTCAGATCCAATAAGACTTTGATTTGCATAGGCTATTACATGTTCATTTCCTTATTTATTCAATTGAGCTAGGACAGCTCCCAGTCCTTTGCAAGAAGTATCAGTATACAGAAGAAAAGGCTTGGAGAAATCAGTGTAAGTCAGGATTGGTGTGATGATTAATTTTTCCTTGAGTTTCTCAAATACTGATTGATATTTTTTATTCCAAAAATATGAAGTATTTTTTCTCAAAAAGGCTTTTGGTTTAACCTATCATAAAAACACCCCAAAGACCTCTTGTTCTAATAGTTTCCAGGATCCACATTCTCCTAGCTCAGAATATCCCAATCTGATACTCTGCTTAAATGAAAATTAGTCACATGGGACTGATTTGATACCACAGGTAGTAATAAAGAAGGAAAGTGTCCTCTTTTGAGATCTGAACAAATAATATTTGAAAGTATTGAAAAATAAATCAAATCCCATCAGATACATATAATACAATCTAGTTTAGTGAATATAATATAAAAATTTATAAAGCTCACTACTAAATTAGCCTGTTTTGCTATTGATAACTGTGTATTTGACCATCCGGCCCCTAGCTGTATCTACCTACTCACAGAGTGATAGCAAGTTCATCTATAGTAAATTGTGATAGGTTATCATTAATTTGTATGGATATAGAAATATATGGTTTGTATGAGATACTTGATATAACTGCTATAGGATTTAATTATCCATAAAATTATTAAGTTAATTCTTAATAAAAGCTTGCATCTAATACTAGTTGCAGTTTAAAAAAAAAAATAAATAAATAAAAATTCAACATTAATTTATTAATAATTTGTCAAAAATTTATTAATAGTTTATTAATAATTCATTAACAATTTATCAAAACAATTAATTAAAAATTCATTAAATATTTATTAAAAAATTAACAACTATTTATTAAAAATTTATCAATTGTTTATTAAACTATTTATTAAAAATTAATTAATTATTTATTATCAATAAAGTAAAAAAATTGATAAACTTATATATAAATTTTTCTAAATTGAAGTTATATAATAGTTTATAGACTTTTTCAATATAACTAATTTATCTTTATACATAAATACACTAAATCAGATTTTAAAAACAATATTATATTCTCTTGATAAATTGATTATAATCTCTATTTATAAGAATTATTGCTAATAGTTTGTTACTATTAATTAATTCAAAAATCAATAAATTGTTAAATTGAAAAGAAAAAAAGGAAAAATAAAAAAAAAAAGAAAACAATTTAAGATCTATTAAAAAATATTAAAAATAAGAACTACTTTCTCTTAAGCTTGATTGGAATAGACTTTTTATTTTACTTAAATCTTAGAAAAAATCTTTTTTGTTATTATTTACAGTATCAAATGAGTCAATCCAACTGGTCCTTTATTTAAGCAAGCATTAAATTAAAATATTTCAAAAAAAGTATTTAAACCTTAGTTTTTTTTTATTAAAGCTTTGTTATTACTTGAGAAACTTAAGTAAGAGATATAAGTCTGCAATTTATATTATTTATTATTTAATCTTTTGATCTCATAAATATTTTCATTAAAAATTTGAGCTTTTGTAAATAAAAATTTTTTAAATATTCTTTTCAATCACCAATAATATTATTAAAATATATGAATATAATCAATATAAGCTAGCTTATATTCTTTTTTTTTTTTTTTTTTTTTTTTTTTTTTTTTTAATCCGCAATCATGCCACAATGGCTTGTCTTTATTGGAAAATTGAAATAACTTTACAATATTTTACAGACTTTCACAAAGTGACTAACTCTTCTTCATACAAAAGTACTTTAAGTCAGATTTTGGGAACAATATTACACTCCCCCGATAGATTGGTAATAACCTCTATCTACCAAGATCATTGCCAACAGTTTGTCACTGTTGATTGCCCGAAAACCAATGAA
>CAJVPT010001318.1:0-22046 GCA_910592055.1 Acaulospora colombiana
TTTATTAAAATAAAGTCAGATTAATTTAAACATATTTAATTTAATTTAGTTAAATCAAAGCAGTTATAGTTGAACATACTTTGAAATAGATTCAAAATGTATCAAATCAGTTTCAAATTGTTTTTGTATTGAATCCAAATCGGATTCAGATTCAGATTCAGATTGGATTGAATCAAATCAAATTAAAATTAAAATTGGATCAGATCAAACTGTTATAGTTTCAAATCAGATCAGATTAGTTTAAAACGAATCAGATCTATATCTGATTTATATCTATAAAAACTAGATCGAATTAAATCTAGTTAAAATCTGATCAGATTCAATCCATTGTAATCACTAACTGGTAAAATATCAAGTAACATTAGAAATTTTTGATAACCCTTCTATCAGAAAATCTTGGTGAGAGAAGGAATTCACTAATTACACTGAAGTGTTTAAAATCTATATAACACATGTTAGAGTACAATAATGATTTGATAGCTAGATTACTCTTTAAAATTGTTTTAAAAAAATTAGAAGAGCATCAAATATTTTTTTTATAATGTAGTTTTACATTTATAGTTACATTATTTGTATCTGTTCTTACATTTATCATGTATTATGAGTATTTGTAAAATTTCATCTTTATAAGTATAATAAAGTAAAGATAAATATATTGAAAAAATTAAAAGACTGGTGAATGTTTCATCTTCTACAAAATACAAGTAAAGAACCTATTCCAGAATGGTTTCAAACTATAGCCATAAACCTTATAAATAAATAATTAAAGCAAATTACAAGATCTTGAAAGGATATCTATACAAAATAAGAATCAGAATATATTAAAATAAGACTTGATCAAGATAAGTGACAAAAACCATGAATAGTAATGAGAAGTAAAAGAAATTAAATAATTTGAAAAAAACTAAGACAAGAAAAAGAGGGATATAAAGTAATAGTAAAACATTTTACTTATTATAATACAAATAATAATCAAGAAACTAGATTTCAAAAATGCCTTGGATACTTAGAAGATACAATATAAAATAGTGATTTCATTATAGAGAGAAGTATAAAAGAGATTTATTTAGTATCATACCTTAATATAAGAAAATCTACTAGACTCACATAAGAACTAAAAATTCCCAATTTCAAAACAACCCTAGAAAAAAGGATCTAAGAAGTGATTTATAATAATCAAAGCCCTTTTATGTTTCAAAATGATAAAGTAAATTATATAAATATTAAAACCTGGATAGAAACTATTATTAAGGAAAATATTAATGAAGGAGTATATCAAGACCACACAATAAAAATATTCCAATACAATTTTAAATTAAAAAAAAAATTACCTTTTATTCTGATAGATCACTGATTAATCATAAAAAAAAAGAAATGAAAATGAAAGCTATTTGGATTCAAATAGAAAAAATAAGAAAAAAAAGCAAGTTCCAAACAGAAGTAAACAACTGGTCCTTGTTTATAAGGGTTGAATTGATAGCAATTATAATAATACTCCTGGTAATTCCTATTAATAGTACAGTTGAGATTTTTATAGATAGTCAAACCTGTATTTTCAAATAAAAAATAATAAGAAAAGAGAATTTGAGAAGAATATATAAAAGATGGCTAAAGAAAAAAATTAATCTCTTTGAATATGGATAGTGAAATTAGTAAAGTAGAAAAATATAGATCTGAAGTTCAACAAAGTTAAGGTATATTTTAATGATCCATATAATGAAAAAGTATATATTTTTGCTAAAGAAGTCTTAAAACTTCTATCAATTGAATAGAAAAATCTTCTCTTACATAAAATTATTATAGAAATTAAATGGCAAAACAAGACCTTAGATGATCCAATCAGACAACTTGTCAAAAATATTAACAATAAAACAATAGCCCATCAATGAATACAACAAAACAGAACAGAGAAAAAATAGAACTATCAAATTTCAGAGTACCAACTTCACACATGGAATCTAATATAGAAAAGAATCAAAGATAGATATATATGAGATACATTTTTTAAAAAATCTCAACATAGAAGCTTTTTTATCAAACTAACCAATGATGAGCTATCAATATTAAGTAAATTAGTCATAAGAAGATCTGATCTATACAAGTAAGTAAAATATATCACATGTAATCAACAAGAAGAAACCATAAAATACTTATTAAAATATTTAATCTACAAGGATCAATTATAGGCAACATGAAATAAAGAAATAGATGGAATCACTAGAAACTTTAAAAAGCTCTTACAAGAAAGAAAAAGAGAAGCTGTAGAAAAAAATATCAGTCTGATCTCTAATGATTGAAAAAAACTTAAGGAGCTTAACAAGTGAATCTCTAGACTAGTGAAACAGATTCCTAAAACTAGTCAAGATATTTAAGTTTTTTCACCAGCCTAATAAAAAATTGTTTTATTCTAGAAATGACAAACCTAAGATGTCCTGAAAAATATATAGAAAAAAAGCAAAAAAAATAAATATTAAATATACAAAAAAGAGTTTGCAACCAAGTCTGAAAAAGAATTTGAAACAAAAGATGTAAAAAAATAATTGAATGGAAACAGTTTTAAGGAATCAATAGAGCAAACAAGATTAAATGATCTTCAAGTTTTACAGGTTAGAAAATTATGCCTTCCAAGAAAAGAGAACCATTACCAGAATAAAGAAATCTAGAAGATGATAAAAGCCTTTAAGAAATTTTAACAAAAAGAGTAAAATATGAGATGAAGTAGTTGGGTTTTGAGCTCTATTAGAATATTATATAGTAATCTACAATAGTAATCTACAGGCAATAAAATTTATAGTTGAAAGAGTTTTTACCTGAACTACTGATAAAACAATAAATCACTTTCAAAGTTACACTTAGAGTTTTAATAAATTTTAAAATAGTGATGAATGTGTTAGATAAAGATTTAGCTTTAGTAATATATTTTTAATGTAAAGTATACAACTATTTAATAAAGCACAAATATCTAGTTTAATAGAAAACTTTAAAAAAAAAATTATTTATTGAGATAATATAAGATAATTAATTGAATTTTTTATATATTAATTCTATATAACTTAATATACTACTTATCACAAATCAAGATAAATAAATTAATTGAAGCAATAAATATAAAAATCAAGAAAAACCATAAATAAATATTTAAATACAATTATTATTTTCTATAAATATATTAATTCTAATAATAATTATCTTATTACTGTAAACCACTGCATATAATACCCCCTAAAGTAATATTCTCCCTTAAATAATACCCGGTAGTATTCAAAAAAATTGTTACTCAATAAATGATTACTACATGGGTATATTAAGCTAGAGAGATACATCAGATGATAATAAAACACCAAATATTCTGCCATTTATACTACCCCCCTTCTAGTAGAATACCCCCCCAGGTACTAATCAATTTATTATGGTGTAAATTGATTAATACTTGAAGTATTGTATGCAGTGGTTTACAGTAATAATAAAACTAAACAATTTATTAATAAATTAAAAATAAATTAAAAAAATTGATTAGAATTTTTTATTGTTTTAATAAGGTTAAAGCCATTATAATATTGAAATAGTTTACTTTAGAAAATTCTATTTTGAGTATTTATTTTTTAAGATATTATTATTTAAATCAATAATTATAAGCTTAAGAATATTAAAATAGAAATCATTTAACTCTTTTAAAATTTTAAGAATTAATTATTTTAATTAATAGAAAATATAATAGCAATAGTAATAATAATTTTTTTTTAACTGGCTCAACCTTATTTTATTATTTTTTTTAAATTACATTTGTATAAAATAACTATAGTACAGGAATATATATTTGGCAATAGTAAAATTCAATAAGCTATATGTTATCTTATGACCTGTTGCCCTTCTTTTTTAGTGAAAGAAATCAATATGCCAAGGTCATACTAGTTGTTATATAAAATGATAAAATAGAAAAAATATCAGTTTGATATTTTATGTACTCATTTATATATTTGTTTACTATTCTGGTTAGATTTAGAAATAATTGTTGCATTATGATTGAATCTATGCAATTTTGGATTCTCTATATCCTGTTCTTTTTGCTTCTCTTGTTTTTGGTTATTCCTTGTAAGTTCTTCAGATTATATGTTTCTTTGTATTAGCTTGTCCATATGTTATATAGTAGCTCCTTTCATTCTCTTATGATATTCATGACTGTTTTTGTTACTTTGTTTTTATTAGGTATAATTATGTCAAGTGTCTCAGGTATTTTTCTCAGTATTATTTTCCAGATCAGTAATTTAAAGGTTCTAGGATTGGCAAACTATATTTGTCTATAGATGATCTTCTTGAATCTTCTTTTGTGTTTCTTTTTTATGTATACTGATACATATTTAATTAGAATCATATAGAAATTTTTCTTCAATGTTTCTGTATTGTTACTGCACAGAAAGAGATGTGTAGTATCTTTTACTTCTCACATTTATGGCATCTATCATCCTTATATATTAGTGAATATCTGTTATATAACTTAGTCCTAATTGAAAGTTCTTCATATCAAAGGTTAAAATTGAATTTTTTCATGTGGTGATCTTTGTATGAAGTTATATGTTCATTCATTTTGGATAAATATACAATATACTATTAAATGTATGCTTCCAATATATATTTCTGAAATCCTTATTCATAAATCTATTTTGTGTTCTGTTTAAGAGTTTTCATTTAATTAGTCTAATAGTCTTATTGATTTGTTTTACTAGTTCTTTACCTAATATATCTATCTATGATGTATTCTAGACTATATCTATTGATGTCATTTCTCTATGGTATCTTTTGATATTGATGAGTTTCTGATTAGGTTTCATATTTGAAGATATAGAATTGATTCTGGCTAGTTTGTTTACTTTTTCATTAAGAGAAATACCTGTATATACTTTTACCTTATGAATGGATATATTCAAGTTTTATTGTTCTCTGATATAGTTGAAGATATCTATAATTGACTGATTTATTTTTTCTTTTTTTGAGTCTGTTGGTATCTATGGTTTCTATTAGATTTATTATTGCAGCTTGACTATCTGTGTACAAATTGACTATAGTTTTTCTGCTCAATGTACTTATTACTATGATTATGACTATTAATTATATCCTTATTGGGAAGGTATAAAGTTGTGTTTGTTTTTAGAATGTGTGTTCTATTTTTATACTATTCTTTATAATCCAGCCAAGCCCTATATATAGTCTATTGCCATTGTTTGACACCGATCCATCTGTGTATATTATGGTGTTTTGGCAGTTTTCCATTTATTGTTAAATTGTTATCAGGATGTCTAGATCTTCTCTATTTAGCTCAAACATCTCACTGATGTTTATTGTTTCAGGTTTACTATTATTTATATCAATCTACTAAGAGATCTGATATAAGTTAGGGATTTTGGTGAGATTTTTTAACTTTTTCTTGATGAAGCCTGGAGATATCCTACATCATAAGGTGCTTATGGATCTGTTCTTAGTTTTCTTGAATGAGATACATATCTTTTCTATTGAAATCTGAATTATATATTGTTTTTTTACTGCAAAGATACAGGTTTCTGGCAATGTGTCTCTTTCTTTGTTTAGGAGCATCCGGTATATCTTTCTAATAGTAATTACTCTTCTATTCTAATATAGTATTTGAAGATTATTGTGTTGAAACTATTATTGTGTTTTTTCCTACCAATGACTTCTTTGTTCAGCTTGAGTGTTGTTCTCTAATATAGTTTATATGAGTTTTCCACTACTAAAGACCTGCCTTGATTATCGGTTCAGTAATTGCTCATCTCATTCTCTATTTTATCTTATATATTAGCTATACTTGTAAGATTTTCTGTGAGTTCTTTATATCATTTAGGAGTATTCCTTTTCTTGATTTTGTTTATAATACTCAGTTCTTTCTAATATAGCAAACATGTTTCTGTTGAATTAAAAATTTGGCCAATGAATATTAGGTTGTATTTTTCTAGTATTTGTCTATATTGAAATATATCAGACTTGATATTATCTCTTCTATTATATCATCTATCTTTTTTATTTTTTAAGGAATTTTGATTCTTAAGTTGAAATGAAATTAGAAGCCATATTTCTTTAGTATCCAGAAGATATTGTGATCCAAATTTTGTTTAGTTTTGAGAAATAGTTGGGTAAGGTATGTTGTTACTATATTGATTAATCAAAATAGATTCTATAGATTTTGAAGTCCCATCTTGAAGATTTTCTTCAGAATGCCCTTGTCTTTCATTCTTTGTGATTAGGCTTTTGTGTAAAGTTGTAATTGTCTATCCCATATATGATATACTGTAGATTGTATTCTGTGTAATTATATAGAAAGGTATTGGAAATTGTGTTGGCAAGATCACATTTGTATTTATACTTTACTACAATTTTATCTATCAGAAAGTTGTATTCACCTTCAAGAAGTATCATGTCATTAAGCAGGTACTCTATGCTTGATATGAGTATGTAGTTTATTATATATTTTATTTATTTGTTTATGGTTATCTTCCAACTAATTAGCTTGCTGGTTTTCATCACTTTTTTAACTATAAGCTGTTTGAATAGTTTTTTTTCTCCAAGTTATCCAGCCATATTCCAAGCATCCTTATTAGTGTGTTTGACTTACTACCTGTTATTGTTCCTCCTTTGAGTATGAACCTTTTCTCAAAGTCTTCTGATTGCCCATCGATAATAATCAATTGTGATTTTAATAAATTGATATCAATATCTTTATGGTTGTAGAATTCTGTCACAATGTCTAGATTCTTTACATTTTTTCTGAATCATCTGTTAACCATATTATATCATTCATATGTATAATAGCTTTGATATCTAGGTGTTTCTCTTTATAGAATCCATTTATATCTTCTTTGGCTTTCATTATGTATCTGTAGCTCCTTCTTAAGGAGTCAATTTCTGTCAAGAAAGAATCATAGAATATGCATCATAACAAGTGTGAGATTGTATCTCCTTGATCAATACTATCTAATACTTAGTGATTAGTTTAACTACTATCTTATATTGTATTATATATTCTCTATATATCTTTTTCTACAGGGCTACATAGTTTTGGAGTATTTGATTTGCTATTCCTTTAGTTCTACTACTAGTTCTAGAAAAAATCCCTGTATCTTATTTATTTGTTTTTCAATCAGTTGTTCAGTTTGCATGTTGGATGTATCAATGTTCCTTTACAGTTTTTCTGACAATATCTGAATGTTTACAATCTTCCTATATATTGCTGAAGTCTTCCTTGGATTTCTGTCTTCTCTTTGATTCTTTGTTTTGAGTATGTGTCTATTTGTTATTTCCAGAATATATTGCTTATAACTATTCCATAAACTGTTTATTTTTTCTTGTTCTGTTATACTTCTTTCTTGTATCCTTGATTCGATTTTATCCCTGAAGTTCTTCCATTGTTTAGTGTCTACTTTGTGCCAGTTGTACTTGTGGTTGCATATGTGAATTGATTTTTTTTTGTTTCTCCAACTGCCATATTTCTATTCTTGCAATTGCTTTTATGTAGGGAATCTGAATAGTCTGTTATCTGGAAGTTTCTTGATTATCAAATACTCTGTGAATAGTATCAAATTTAATCAATCCTACTGACCACTTCTCTGCTATTTTCCTATATATATATTGCTTGTATTGGGTTATATATTTTGAAGGTGTCTTTAAAGTTCTTAGTAATTAACTATTCCAGTAATTCTAATTCTGGCTAGTGACTTTTTAACTTTTTTGAGCTATATTTCTTGTCGATGGAGAGATTGGATGTAGTGTTAAAGTCATCTCCTATTATTACATATGCTGTCTTTTTCTCTGCTTATATTATCTACTTCTGAATGGTGCCTTCTAATGTAAATCTTTCCTTTTTGTCATTGTTTCTTGGTAGAAAGTACACTCCTATTACCTTTATTTTGTGTTTACCTGGAAAGGTCATATCTATTGCTATGGCTCTTCCCTTTATCTCTTGTTTCTTATATATTTTACTTATAATATCTTTGTAAATTTCTATGTATACTCTATATCTGATCTTTTTCTTGGGATTCATTAAGGTTGTTAATTGATATTCTTATTGGTTTCAATGTTTAATCTTATTTGTGTTTCTGTTGGTTTCTATAAAGATAATTATTTTTCATCTGTTCTCTGAACAGTATTTCATCTATAGTTTATGTTTGTTCTCTTCTACCATGTCTCTTATATTATGTGTTGGGATATATGATGTTTTTGATTATATATTTGTCAATATTTTGGGTTGTCTATTTATAGAAGGTTTGAATATTTGAAACTGTATTGTTTGTTTTACTACTTTCTTCTCTTTAGGGGTTATACTGGGTCATATTTATCATATTATTGGGAAGGGTTGTACCCTGGTGAAACAGTCTATTGAGGAGGTTAATTGTTTCTTCCATTATTGAGCTTATTTTATTAAGCTGTTGTTGACATGTTTTTTATATTTTCCTAATATCTTAAATCTTTGTACTTGTCCCTACTATTTGTTTTTTGTCATCAGTAAATGTAAACTCTTCTAGTTCTTCCATGAGTTCTTCCATGCTTTTTGGATATCTGTTGATATATTTTTGTTTCAGTGCATTAACTCTTTTATTTAAATCTTGGAGAGAATCCTTTATTTTCTTAATCTTCCTCTGTATTACTACTAGGACTTGCCAGATATTATTATCATATTGATTATTATTAGGGTTCTATTCCTATTTTAGGATACTTATATAGTTCCTGGGATTGTTGTTAGTTCTAAAGTTCTTGTAGATAATAGAATTAAAGTTTGTTCTATATCAATATTGTGATGGAATTCTTGAATTATTGAACCTGTTAATGTATTATCTCAGGAAAAGAAATTTAGGTCTGTCTGAGCATTTATATAGATTATGTTCCAGTAAACTGCAGATGAGGCATAGTCTTATTTCATGGTTTATCTACTGTATTTGGATTCCTTTAATTATAGGGGTTACTGATTTGATCTCTTGTAGATCTTCTCTAATCTGGAAGGTAAGAATTGCAAACCTTTTGACCTGATTGTTATTGTTATAGAGAATATACATAAATTTGACCTTAGTGCTTGTGATTGTGACTGTCAAGTCTGCTGCAGTTGTGTCAGGTAGCAAGAGTGTTAGTGTTATGCTAAAATACTCCTTTTATTCTTTGATCTTGTGTATTTTATAGAAAGAAAAAATTCTGTATAAGTGGAAATCTTTGGTGAATACCTAGTCTTGATTGATTTCTATATAGTCAGATGTATTGAAAAAAGTTATGTTTACTATTTGAAAGGGTCCTGCTTTTTGCAAAATAATGTAGTCAATACTGATTTATTCATCAAAAAACTTTACTAAGTCTATTTTGATGAAATATTGGAAAATGTCCCATACTCTAGTGGTACGGAAGTTACTTTTTTGGAAGTCTAATGAAACAGTTATTTTAAATTTGATATTTTTATAGCTATAATTTCTATTGCACAAACTTTCTATATATCTTCCTGACTGTTAAAAATGGTCATGATTTGCAGTTTTTCAATTGGATATTCAATTATTATATACTTCAGGAAGAATAGTTGTCCCATATTTTGTCTAATAAATTTAATTTTTTCTTCTGAATTTTGTTCTGATACTTGTTCTGGATCAATAAATATCTTCTATGGTTTAGAGAGAACTTGTCTGTCTTGAACATTTTGTAGTATGAATGGTCTCTCTTGAACATATTTTTGATTATTATAGCTATAACCTCTCTGGCCGATGATATCTGATTGCTAGTTTTGTACTTGAGATACTGTAGTGCTCCTGTCTTTAGATGTTTTAACTATAATGGGAAATAATATTCTACTGCTAATGATGCTTTTCATGTTTTCTGCTGTTTACTTTGCTTCTTTTGTTTACATTTCTTCTATCTGTGCCATAATATTCTTTTTTTTCTTTCCTTTCTCTATGTCTGTGAATTTTTTTGGAAGAGTTGATCTGATTTCAAAAGAAATGTATTTCAATTAGAATATTGATATTATTACTTTTACTTTTAGAATTCTGTCATTGTTCTTGTTTAGTCTGTCTATATTATATTCTGGTATTATTTGCTTTCCCAGGTTTTTCAGTTATCTTGTGAAGGCCATATTACTTGAGAGTATTATTTTTGTAGCTAGGGGTGAGTTTATTTTTGTATTTTTGTTTAATAAAAAAATTTTTAGTGGTTGAAAATTTTTCAGGAAAGAGTTTTTTTTTGAGAAAAGTTTTGAGTAATAATAATAATAATAATAATAATAATAATAATTAAAAAAAAACCTATATTTGTAAGAATTGTGAAAAAGTTAAATATTTAACTATAATAATAAGTTATATTATAATATAACAATAATAACAAAGATTATAATGATTTTATTATAGTAAAAAGATATATTTTCTCCTTTTTAACCATTTAGATTTTTTAAAAACTTCTATTTTCATAGTTTTTTAAAGAATTTTACTTATTTTAGTTTAATCTTGAATTTTAAATAGCATAAATTCTTATTAAAAATATTTGGTTGACATAAAACATATTGATTTTTGAAATGTAAACAAGCTTCTATTTGTTATACTTATATGTTTCAATAATATCATTAATTATTGAAAAAGATATTTTAAAAATATTTATCCTCAAAAACTTAAGTTTCTTAAGAAAAATATTCATAATATCAAAAAATCAAGAGATGAATAATATAAATTACAAATTTTTATCTCTTTCTTAAACTTTTCAAATGATAATAAAGCTTTTAAAAACAAAAGTTAATGTTTAAATGTTTTTTTAAAAATATTTTAATCTGATACTTACTTAAATGAAGGATCAGTTAAATTGTCTTATTTGATGTCATAAATGATAACAAAAAAAATTTTTTCTAAAGTTTAAGTAAAGCAAAAAAAATATTTCAATTAAACAATTTTTTTAAGAAAAGATAGCTTTGTTTTTTAACTTTTTTGATAGAATCTTAAATTGGTTTCTTTTTTTCTTTCAACTTAGTTATTCATGATTATTAAATAATTTATAATAACAAACTATTAATAATGGATCTAAAGAATAAAAATATATATTAATTCTTTAGAGAAGTAAAATATTGTTTTTTCGATTTGACTTAGAATACTTTGGTGTAATAATAAATTAGTCATTATATAAAAAAATCTATAATATTATAGATAATTATAAACTTTTCATATACTATATATAAGAACAAGATTAAAATTCAAAAGAAATATCTTAAGAATCACAAAAAATATTTTTCAATTATCTAGAGAGTTATTATTGAATTCTAAAAAAAAAATTTTAAAAAATTTTTTAAAATAAATATTATATAGTTACTATAAAATAGAAAAGAAAATATGAAATTATTAATAAGATGAGTATTTGAAAAACAAATTAACTCCTTTCTTAAAAAAAAAAAACTAAAGAAAATACAAAACAATTAAAGAATAGATAATTGAATTCTAAATAGAACTTAGAATGGTAGGTTATAGTAATAATGAAAACAAAATATCATTTTCTAGAGAAAAGTAAAACTTCAATGATAAACAAATCAGTATGTAAAAATCATAAAATGCGTGGGAAAATGGAAAATGCATAAATTACGTCACGCTATTTCTTTTCATTCTTCTCGAGCATCGCTTGTAATAGTTGAAATGAACAAATTTACAACAATGTTGATCAAATATTCGACATTTTGAAACTATAAAATTCATGCGTAAGATTTGTATAGCAAATCAAAGCATAGAATTTATTTTTTATGATTTGAAAACAAAAATCATTTTAAGAGTAACCATGAATTTGCTGGATGGGTGACAAAGAATCTCTTAACACATTGGTTTTTCATTTTTAAAGGAGACTTAGTATGCCGAATTGTGAGACGAGATCAATTGAACAAAGACTATCTCGTCTATTCATTTGATTGAAAAGATTCCTCATTTTCGGTTTTTCCGACAGGCAAATTCTGCATGATTATATGCATACACACGTCTATCATTGATCTCGATATTTTTTTTTTTCCTTCGGAATAACGTTTATACTCGAGTATTACGATACACGCGCAATGTTTTTGCGCGTGTGATTCCGTCAACTTCATTGAACATGCGATGAGACACTTTTCAAATTTACAAGATAGAACTTTACAATTATTATTATTTTTTTTTTTTTTACACAAGCAACTACAAAGAACACAGATTGGGGTTTGTTATTTGTTATTAAATTCTCGTCTATAAAATATATCACGAGGGACCACTACATGTAACCGGCGATGGAAAAATTTAACACTATAAATAAAGTCACACTATGTCATTCGTGGTTAAAAATGAAGGTCTACGTATGTGATGATTATAAAAATTATATACATGAAAATAAATATTTCGGAATTTAATAAATACTGTATATCAGAGATCACCTTGTCTCTTCTTTATTCTCTTGTTCGCATCGATGATTTGTTTCCTCTGGATTGCACCCTCTTTCTTGGTATACAATTTTAGAAGATCGTACTCTCTGGAACTATGCTTCACTAGGCTCAAAGCCGTCTCCAGACCTTTTAAGTCGTTCGCCGCATAAACATTTTCCAGTACCCATCTAATTTTATCATACCTTCCTTCCTGATTCCCTTTAAGCGTCAACAACAAGATACTATTTCCATCATCATCTTTTTCCTCGGAATTCACATCATAATTGCACAATAAATCAAATAAACTTTTCGACCAATTATATTTAACGGCCATGTATAGAGAGTTGGGTGCTGTGAACTCTGGAGTTGACTTTATGCGAATTCTAATATTCGGATTAGCACCGTTTCTCAACAATATGGAAATCATCGCTTCATATTTTCTTTGCAAGCTGGGGTTATCTTCCTCAAGGTAGTATGCTAGGATTGTTTTCCCTTCACTGTCTAAAGCATCAACATTGCAACCGTTTTCGACAAGAAATCTGACAACTTTTTTGTATTCCTCTTTCAATGATTCACTGAACTTTTTAAGGGTAGATTTGTTCTCGAACAGGTGATGAAATGCTGTCTTATTTAAATCCTTGGATACCACCGAAAAGTCCGCATTATATTGCTTAAGTCTAAGGAACATATCATGCATCAACTCGATGTTACAAAATCTTGCTGCGATGATCGCAAGAGATTCTGTGGCGTTTAAGAATGTGTACGTGTCATTCGCGTCTTCAGACTCGAGATGGTCGACCAAGCCCTCCGTATCTCCAATACCGACGTGGTATCCAGCGTGGCAGTCTGTAGGTTCAACGTAACCCTTCTCTTTCTTATATAGTCTGGAATATTCTGTGCGTATTTTTTTGCATCGTGCCTCTTTCCGCGCAACCTTGAATTATAACGAGTCAGTTCTCCGTGATACTGATGAAAAAAAGATGAAACCCATTCATTATACTGTATATGAGCCTATACTTACTAGGTCAATCGGTGATGAGACCGGTGGCGGAAAATGTGTCGAGTTTTTTGGCGAGATATACGATGAATTCTCCGGGGAGTAATTACTTTGCGGAGGACGACCGTTCGATGGTGATTGCTGATTCATCAGCGGAGGATAACCGCTCGATGGTGATTGTTGTTGATTCATTTGTGGAAAATAGCCGTTCGGTGGTGTTTGATAGCCGTTCGATAGTGTTTGATAGCCGTTCGATGGTGTTTGTTGATTCGTCTGAGGAGGATGACCATTTTGCGGTGGCAGTTGATTCGTTTGTGGGCGATAGCCATTTTGCGGTGGCGGTTGATTCATTTGCGGAGAATAAACATTTGGTTGTAGGGGATGACTTACTTGTGGGGGGTAACCATTTGATGATGATGGACTGAAGCAGAAAGGTACCGAATTTCCCTGAGGGTAACCAGGATATCCACCGAATGGTAGAGGTTGATTCATTGGCGGTGGATTGATCCGTAGAGGTGACGGGTTTTCTGGATACCTTCCGAACGGCGGATTGTGCATATAATTTATCGGTGGATAAAGGGGCGTCGCGGTCGCAAAAGTAGGTGAAGGGCCAACAGATGCGGGAATCGTGGGAGGTGGGTCTACAGGACGCACGAAGGGTTCTACTCTTTCCATAGGTCGAGTGGTGTAAACGGTTGACCTCTCCTGAGGAACAGTCACTGAAGTTTGCAGGGGCGCAGGCATGTGAACATTTTGTTGTATCATCGTGGGAAAATTCCGATCCCGGTTAAAACCTCGTGATTGAGTTTCCGCCTTATAATTGGATTCCGAAGTAATGCTGGGAGGTTTTAAATATTGTTGATTGGGTTCGATAAACAAACTTTGTCTTTGCGGATTGTAGGTGGAAGAATTACTGGAAATAGAAGTGCACGAGCTATAGCTATTGGAATTTTCAGCATGATGGCTAACAGAAGTACACGAGCTATTGCTATTGGAATTTTCTGTATGATGGCTAATAGAAGTGCATGTGCTATAGCTATTGGAATTTTCAGCATGATGGCTAATTCCTTGTTCCCTTAACATTCTCAGAAATTCTTCGTGTATATACGTTATTGTTGGTCTCCTCGTTGGTTCATCGTTCCAGGAGAGTTCGTATACTCGTTGATAGGCGGGTGGAGTACCCGCAACCGGTGTCTCCCTTTTCCTTTGACTTATTGCTGCGGTCACTTTAACAAACATCAGGCCATCAAATGGTGGTTTACAACTTGATATTTCCCATAGTATAACACCCAAACTATATATATCCGAGGCTTTGTTTTTTTCGTAATGAGAGCCTTTGAGGCATTTTGGTTCAATGAAAGCTGTCATTCCAACATCAGGTATATCCAATTTACTAGACCTTGTAAAGCAATGATCGGTAATCTTCATTCGGCCGTCACACACCAATATGCTCTTTGGATGCTACGGACGTGAAACAAGTATTAGTTTTTGAACGAGTTGCGGGGATGCGATATCAAATAACATGAAGAAACCAATTACCAAAGACCCGTGCATTCTGCCGTAGTCGTGAATAAATTTGAGTCCGGTCACAATTTGCCAACCCATGAGAGTTTTTTCGTTCCAATCAAGTCTGTTAGAATTTTTCTGTAAGTACTCCCTCAAGTTTCCTTCGTCGGAATGTTGTAAAACCATGAAGTACTCTTTAGTCTCCGGTTCTATAAAAATTTACCAAGATTAATAATATAATAATAATAATAGTAGGTGTCGAGAAGCTTCTCTGAGCATCAAGTAACATTGGTGGAAATAAAGTTACGTACTTTGGCTAATTCCGAATTGCCGGATAAAACTATCATGGGATTTTGCGGATTGCATGAATTGTATCTATTGTGGTATTCGTGTAAATATAGGGATGGATAATTTCAAAAAAAAAGAAGGATGACCATTTTACCTCTCTTTCGAGATCATTGTGTTTCAAGGAAGGGTCCATGTACATGGTTTTCAATGTGACTACTCTTTTGAGATCTCCACAGTGAGCCCGAATTATTTTCTCATGTTGTCCCGTTGATATTTCCTTGAGATTGAAAAATGAATCATAACCAATGGAATAGATGCGTCCACTGTTAATTTCGTCCTGTATTAGCCTCGACATTCTATAAAAAAAAACAAAAACCAAAAAAACAAAAGAAGATTTTAAGGGAATAGAAAATATTGGTTTAAATTCTGAGTGGTCTGTCAAGGTACTTAAAAAAAAAAAAAAAAAAAAAAAAAAAAATTGGTGTAATTATTTACAAAGGCTTCTCTTCATACTAATAATGTGACATATAATGGCATTGATTGACTCTGTAAAGTTCCGGAGTATTGTATGCATAATTCTTTAAAAGAGGTCAACCTATTTGTCACATCATTACATTTATAATTCATATACGCCTCTGTAACATCGGGGCTCCATTGTTTTATTATAAATGGCAATTTCGCTGCTCCGAACGTACATACAACTTTCGTCCTATAGACCAACAGGATACATGCCATATTCATGACTATTTTTACTTCGGCACTTCAATGGATGTACGCATTTGGAAGTCGAGCTGTTCTAGTTTAATGTAATACAAATCAAATTCGCGTTACACCAATATTGTGTGATCGACATGGGTTCTTTTAATGATATGACCGTTTCTCCGTTTTTTCGGTGCCGATTGAATAAAATCCGTCCGGTCTCTTTGCTCCGATATAAGTATTTTACCGGTTTCTAGCCAGCAAGGGAAAGGAATGTACTGGAGTGTGGAAGTTTCCCGGAATTGGTCGATTGCGCCCGGTCTTGTAGGGTCGCCAAGCAAATCGAATGCACCCCCTCATAAAAAAGAAAATGATAGAATGATCTCGAAACTTTCGTTCTACAAACAAGAATTTTTATTGGTGGTATAGAAATCAATGATTCAATTAAGATCATCATTTTAAGCACGTTTTAAAGATGATCAACATACTGGAAACCCATGCATCGTGTATAAAATTTTTTCCCATGTATTATGATATCATTATTTGCACGTAGATTGAAGTCCGGCACGTGAACTCGCTTTGCATGAGATTTCATGCGGATTAAAAAAGTCAGGACATGACGTGATCCTATTCTCTTGTTAAATTACGCGTTTTTTATAATTATATTTATATATATATATTTAGCGCGAGGCGTGAAGCAATGTCCTCGAAAATTATCTAGTTAACGGATAGAAAATTTTTTCACATGTGATGCGTGGACCATGAGAAATGTATAATGCACGATTTCTACATCTCAACTCTCATGTTCCCCAACTTTTCTAGTCCAACCGAGTCTCCACTCTCCACCGATTCACATAATCTTCGCTCTGTGCTTAATATGTCGCCGGATTCCGTGTTAAACAAGATTAACCTCTGTAAATTAAGAATTTTTGGTGAGAGCATCCACCAGTTGAACAAGGGTTTCGGGTTAAGAATGCACATATCACCTCGGGATCGTCTGACAATAATTGATTGTTCATATTCCGAATTTTTCCTTCCGCGGAAATCTTATCGAGCACCTTACCTATCGCCCAATTCTAACAGTGGGAAATCAAATTTAACATTAATGAAGGCGGTGATGGCTTTGCGAGAGCCGTCAGCCGTTTCCACTTGCCTTATTAAAGAACATCGGCTTGCTGGCGATGTTAGAGTCGCGTGGAAAAATGACCGTGAGATATAATCGGGAATCCGAGGGAACGGAGTCATCTCCCTGTTTATTATTGCTAATTGGAATTAAGAGAAAAAAGCACGAGTTCGTTGCATAATCAATGTGGAAAGAAAGTTACCCGAGCTTTGGATTTTAGTTTCATGGTCTCGATCATTTTGTTTCTTTTCTTTTTGGGATTCTTGGTGATGTTTGACGTGTGAGTTGAAGTTGCGGTCACCGAGGGTGAAATTCCAGGTGGCTCGGAACTGCCGGTGGTAACATTGGGCGCTTTCTTGAAATACTTTGCAATCAACTGTTCCGCCATCTCACGCCTTTTTGCCTTGGATTCAGCGTGGGCATTTAATGATGCACACTGATGGGTTGGCGGATGACGATGCCTTTCCGAATTTGGAAAGTTATTTTCGTGTTCCACGGCGAAGTGTGTGAACGACGCGACCTTCTTGCTTTCCCCTTACCTCAGACAGAATGCCTCTCCGCATCCGTCGCAAATCACGAATATCATTGCGCCGCCTTCCAAGGATTTATTTTTGCATCCTTGAAGGTAGCATCTTTTCTGCGTGGTCGAAGGCGGTGCAGACAGTAGATGGCGAGTGCAATTTGATTTTAGATGTTCACTCAACTATCATCCGGTGAGAAGTGCGTGATGATTTACAGGAGTTAACCAATGTGGCTTATCACCTCCGATTGATCGGCCGCAGATTGAAAATAAAGGGATGTGCAATGAATAAACAGATACTCACAACTTCTTCAGCCGACATTTCAGGTGGCATCAATAACATAAGTGAGCAAGTTGAACATAATCGAATGTTCTTTGCCGAATGATCCAAGTTTTTCATTGGGTTTGAGTGAGTGAATGTATAATGATGAAATTAACGGAGTTTAAGGGTATAAATAATTCCAGTCATATTCACGAATGTTCAAACTCACTTTCTCACTATCTTTCCAACCAGAACATTTGTGAGCTGTTGGATATCTGTGGTCCAAACTTTTTTTTTTGTCAAATAAGGTGAGTAATCATTCCGTCCGCAAGATATATTCGGGTGTAAAAAATACCAGCAGAATAATTGTTCGCAAAGAAAAAACGGCCCTACCAATACACCGACTTGCAGCAAGCGCAACAAAAAGGAAGAAAATCTTTTGAACGGTAAGAAGCTGGTGAATAGGTCATTAAATAAAAAAAAATTTCTGCATTGTCGGTGATCTGCCATACCAAGTTGTTTGCATTCCTCAAAAGAACAATTTTTTCCAATTTCTGGAAATTCCATGGTCAAAAAGTACCATTTGAATTATGAAACCTATAAATAGGATTCTAGGATTCGTGTAACATTACGTATTTATTTCATATTTGTCAGACAGAAAAAAAAAACGCGTATAAATACTGTTATATCAACATTTGTCTCATCTTCAGTTTCAAAAAAAAAAGATTTTTTTTAATTTACACGTTTCTTTAGCATTTTACAACTCTTGTTATCATGGTTTTCTCTGGCGAAATCATCCGATCCGGTGACTTGGATTTCGAAAAATTCGACTACGTGGTTGTACACCGAAGCAACAACTCTGTCGGCGAAAAATCGATCGAACAAAAACTCGAAGAATTCGAGGTCAAAGAATTTGTTGGTGAGAAGGGTCACAACGTCAAGAAGTATTGGGAACTAATTGGCATTTTCTCGCCACCACCGGAATTTCGTATCGAGTTCCTTCATAAAACCTCGGAAGGTCTGTTCGGCAAGTACTATGAGAGTAAAGAGTTCACCAATTACATTTACAGAATCACCAAAGGGCTGTCCAAACATTTTGTCGATACTCATAACAACAATGACAATTTCGATCACAATCTCCTGGAACTTTACACCATTGGAATTCTGAGGCGGTTTGAGAAAAGATCGGTCGGCGAGATATTGTTCGTACCACGCACAAGAAAAATGTATCCCAGAGAGTTGAGGATAGATATAAAAGAAATTTAATGTCATCAAATTCACAACTGTAAATGAGATTAGGACAAATATTTGCATTTCCTCTGTATATTCATTAGACATTCAAATTAAAGACAATTTATCTCTCCTCCATTTTAACCAATGAAATTGACGACGAAAAAGTGTAGTAGTATGTTACAAAATACGAAATCGGCGAAAGCCCTGTTTTCATGGGAATGATTATTAAATGTTTGGGGACGGCAGAACGATGGATGACTTCCCTTACCTTTCGGGAGATACTCGTTTAAATTCACCAGAATTCTCTGGATTGGTCTGCATTCGTAGATTTGCTAAATGATGTTTTATGGAAGGGGAGAGGTTACTTCCCGGAAGAATGAATCTTTTTTGTTTTTTCCTTTTCTTGATAAAACGACAATGAATCTAACCCACCGGCCAACACAAAGGATCCAACGGTCGAGATGAAACCGGCTAGGAAAGCATTATAGGGATATGTTCCGACGAGAACGCAATATATGAATTGAAAAATTCCAGAGAAGAGAATAAAAACTAAATAGGCATCGATGAGTTTGAGGCTTTGTGTTGTGCTCTTGGAATATGATATCCACAATTTGTGGACCACATCCGAAACTTGGTCGGACATTTTTCGTATGTCGTGTGGGTAAGAGTGGTTGGGGTCGGATCGATGATTAAATGTTAATTTATAAAATCCAAAATTTCCACCAATAATAACATCCCACAAATATATTTAACCCGTTGGTAAGGGGTTCCGTAGTACATGTTTGCAACATATAAACGCACGTGTGACAGAGGTAGCCGATCAGGGCAGACATGAAGTTGAAAGATCCATTTTATTTTCTTGTGATATCATTAACCGTCATATTCCTACTTGCAATTTACTTGTCGGAGAGGTTGAGAGTAAACGTTGAACCATTTGGAGGAAAGAATCCAATTCTTTCGGACATCCTTGAAGACGCAAATCTTTCGAATTCAGATTGCACAGCTCAGGATGACAACGGCGAGACACGCTACCTTGCGTATCTCCCGCACGGTACTTTCCACGAGCAACGTACGAGTCTCGAGAATGCGATATTTTTAGCCTGGGCAACAAATCGTACTTTACTGTTGCCCCCAATAATCTTTGGGCGAAAAATCCTGGCATATGAACCTTCTTATTATTTATATAAAGATCTGATCACTCTAAAATTGTATGATGAAAACAACAACCAGTGTGTCTGGGATTCGGAACACGAAAAGTGCGCAAGACAAGTTCAACCCGAACTACACACTCTTGTGGATTGGGAAGTTTTGATGGACATGGAATTTCCAAAAAAACACATTCGATCAGTTCCGAGGGAGAGCTTTAAATTCTCCAGTCTATACTCTACTATCGATCTCACCGATCCCAACAATCAAATCTACTTCATTTCTGACAAAGGACCGTATGACTACCAATTTTACGACGATGTCAATGGGAACAAAACATCTGAAAGCAAGTATGAATACATGATTCATCTGTGCACTATTCAAAAACGAAATGAACCTCTCCTGCATTTTGGATCTTTGTCCGGGGTTGATCGACTCAACTTGAAATTAGAACGCAACAAAAGATTTCTGAAAGAGCTTCAAGGGCACATGTTGATTAGTCACCCGGGAGTACTAAATGCGGCAGAATTAATTACCACACAATTAGGTGGTCTCACTAGTTACCTGGGCGTACACATTGGTTCATCGGATTACACGTCCAATGATAGAGTGGAATTTATGGTAAATAATTTAATCAAGGAGATAATGGGAAAGTTGACAAACGCGTCGCCGTCAGAATCGAATAATGATACCTTGTCCGCCCGAGACTCTTCCTTTCAGCCGACTTCAACGCAAGTCTTGGCGTCAAATTGCATGGAATCGCTCCCACCGGAGAAAAAGCATCTTCCGATAATATACCTTTCAACAAATTTAACCAGATCAGATCATGGTTTATCGAAATTCCTTGAGGAATTTCCTTGCGTATTTATGCTGCCCGATTTTCAAAGATGGACTGAGTCACTGAAGAATATTGTAAACCCTAGGGATGACGTTGATATATATGAGTTTCTTTTGCCACTGGTTGACACTACTGTGGTGGCAGGAGGTGGACAGCTTTTTGAAACAGAAGATGACGCGTTCAATAGTTATGTGCAAAGGTTACACGAGATTTGGATGTAATGACATTTGGTTGTGCAAAGATTTTAATCCTCACGATGATTGGCCGATACGATATAAAAAAACCACCACGTACGATTCGTGAAAATTCCATACAAAATGTTTTTATCCCTAATTCGGAGAATTAACCCGGTGATTTCAATCATCCGGCATGTTCCTTCTCCCTCAAGTTGCTCTAGAAGTAGCTTTCTAACGGGAACTTTTGGTTCGAAGTAAGCCTCGTGAGAAAGTTTGAATAAAAAGTAAATCGAATTCCTCAGTCACATTTTGCTTGTTAAATCACGCTGCATTCAGCTTGTCGGTAACACACTTAATCACACCGCAGACCAATATCACAAATATCTTTTGGTCCTCTCAAGTTCGATTCAGGGCTTACGGAAGAGAATATCAGCCGAGCAACTTTGTGAGAAAACGTAGACACGGATTTATGACCAGATTAAAAACTAAATCCGGTCGAAGAGTTTTATATAGGAGGCGTTTAAAGGGTAGAAAATACCTTTCCCACTAAGTAATGAGATTTTTCAATAAAGTTCACGATTGTGGTTCGTTCAAGCACATTCTCCGTTCAATGACTATTTTATTAATGGGATTGCGCGATGAAACCGACACAGTTGGATAATATAAATGGCAAATCACTCACTCTTCATCATCTCTCCTGTCTTTTTTTTTTTTTTTTTCCAATTTCTTTTTTTTTTCTTTTCCCTTTCCTTTTTTTTTTTTTTTTTCTTTTATTTTCCTTTTTTCTTCTTTTTTTTTTTTTTTTTTTTACAAATAACACTGTAGAAATATTTCACGAAATTCATCATCATTGTTAAAACGTTTGTGTAA
>CAJVPT010001319.1:0-22039 GCA_910592055.1 Acaulospora colombiana
TGCAAGAAGTTTTTATACTTCCTTACTAATAAAGTCTTAATACTTTTCTTAAAACAACTTGAAGTATGACTTCAAGAGTCACTTCTATTCTTCTCTTATTGTTTACAAACCTCTTCACTCAAAAACTTGACTCCTAGTGATTAAAGAAAAGTTAAGCAATACCTTTGATATTAATGGCAAGAAAGTTTTCAAAGAAAAAAGAACTGACTGTAAATTACCTGAAGGCCTATTTAACTTTTGAAGCAAGAAGTATATAGAGGTTTTTGATGACAGAAGGGCTTACTTTTTCCCTTCCAGTCACTGTTGGGCCTCTTAGAGCTATCACTTTCATGGTTTTCTAGGGAATTTTGCCTACCTCAATTTGACCCCGAATTTTTGATAGCATAAATCCTCACCAAAGGTGATTGGCTGACATGAAACACATCAGTTTTTGGAATGTAAACAAGCTCCTATTGGTCACATTCACGTGTCTTGATATATCATTGGTGATGTAGGAAAGAAAGTTCTAGAAAAAGTGTCCCCTCCAATTGTATATGTTCAACCTTCAGGAAACAATTATGATACCAAAAGGCAAGCAATGGGTATGAAAAGAAGATTCAACTTCCAACTCTCATTAAGTTCCTTAGGTGGTGAAAAAACTTTCTTGCACAAAAGCTGAGGTCTCCAAGCTTCTATTCTAGTTAGGTAAACTCTTCCGTAATATGGCGCTGGCCTCAATAATGATAAGCGAATCCATATATTGGAAGAAAAATAAGTTCCTCAAACGTTCATCTTTAAGTCACTTTCAGGAATGGCTAAGTTCCTCAAATATCATGAAGCTCAGAGAATATCCCAATCAGGCAAACTCCTTTTGAGAGAAAACTGTGAAATGGAGCAAGAACCTTTTGGAGGGCTTTGATTTGCATTTCCTTTTTCCCTTCTCCTAGTGCCAACTTTAGCAATTTATCGTTTTTCGGGATAATCTATAGTGACAAACTGTTAACAATGACTCTGATAAACTTAGAGGCACTATTGCCAAACTACTAGGAGAGTGAAATATTGTCCCTTAAATCTAACTTAGAGTACCTAGTTTAGACTTAGCTTTGTTTAGTTTGAACTAGCTTAGTGAACTCCTCATATTTTTTAAGTAGTGTAGTTCTTTAACTAATAATGTACAATGACGAGTTAGTTACTTTGTAAAAGTCTATAAAATATTTAGGTATTTCTCAATATCTCAATAAAGACAAGCTATTGCAGCATAATTGTGGGTTAAAAAAAAAAAAAAAAAGATAATACTTCATTAGTTAGTTTTTTTATTTCCTAAAACCTTCTTACTTTTAGTAAAAAAAATATATACTTGAGTTTGTTTAGGTTATCAGAGATTCAAGTTTTGTTTAAATAAGTTTATAAATAAGTAAAGAAATATAATAGTAATTCTTAAAGACAAGTTTCAAGTTGTTTTAAAGAAAAAATAAAGACTTTATTAGTCAAGAAGTATAAAACTTTTTGTGAATATCTTTTTTGTGTATGGTTAGAGAATTAGCAAAAAGAGTTTTTTTGTATTTTAAGTATTTTTGTTTTTTGATATCTTAATAGTTAAAATATTCAAATTTTATCTTTTTTTTTTTACTTTTTTTTATATCAATTTTTTCAAATTGTTTAATAATTTTTATTTTTATAACTATCTAAATTTTTTGTTATTTATTATATTAAAGCTTATTATAAAAAGTTTTGATTTTTATTTTGTTCAATTTCCTTTTTTAAAATTCTATAAGTGATTTAATTATTTTTTTGAAAAAATCTTGATTATATATAGTTCAATACTATTCTGAAATTAAATCTTTATTTGTATTTAATATAAGTTAAATCAATTACCAATTTTCAATTTCTTTAGTTTTTTGATTAACAAATTGATTTATATATATTGGTTTATTATTTTTAAGTGATAGTATGGCTTTTTTACACTGTATTTCTCTAGTATAAAGTACTTCATGATTGAACTATTTTCTTTATTCTTTCTATTCAAAGATATTATACTTAATAAACTAATAAATAGTGACAACTTATCAACTGTAATATATGAACTAGAAAAGTCTTTATCTAAAGTTTATTCTGAAATAACAAATTGTTTTCAAGATTAAACTTAAAAACTTTTTACTGTATATTTACAAAAGTTGATTAGATTTGTATACGAAGTTTAATTGTAATATGTACCATGTTACTTAAATGTATTTTATTGATTAATAAACTCTCAATCTAACCTGACTACAGATCATGTGCAAAAAAAAAAATAAAAATAAAAATAAAATTCTTGCTACAGTATATATATACTGTAAAATTCGATTTTCCGACAAAAATAAGCATAACATTACATAATCCAATGATATCTCTTGCGCATTCCATATTTTAATATAATTTCAGTTGAATTAATGTGAAATTAAAAATAGTTTATTGTTGTTTTGCTTAAATAAAGTCGAATAATTTATTGTCGCCTTGAGCTTTATACATTCTGGATATAGTGTGTACTACTGTAGATTTGCGAGATATACCTAAAACATAATTCCTAATAATAAAATCAAGAATTGTTGCTTTTACATGAATATATTTTTTTTATTTTGATATTTTGAGTCAAAGATGACTTCGCATAATTTGAAATCAACTGTCGCGCCATCTTTAGTAAAACTTGCGATCATATTCCTGGTGTCTACTGGAATCGTAATATTGATACTCGATAATTATCTACCGAAATCAAGGTATCCTGAAATAAAATCGCTATTCGTACGTTCACATCATCAACGGCTTACACGTTCTTCGCATAAAGACATCTAAAATTTCCCAGAAATATAAATGACGTAAAATTGCTTCAAAAAGCTTTGGTGGGCCATGGAGGCGAAGATTTTCATATGGTTATATGTTTTATTGTCTTATTTACTTAGTAAGTTCCAATCTGACTTTATTCTTACCTGATGTATTCAATTATTAACTGGACAAACACCATCGTTCAGCTTTCAATCGTTCGCCATTCCTGGCAGTGTGATGCTGAGTGTGTTGGGCGGAGCTTTATGGGGAAGTTGGAAAGCTTTGTTTCTTGTTTGTTTAGTAAGTTGATCGATAAAATTCCTTTCGTTTCGAAGATATCGACATTCTACCTCCTCATCACCATACATCACACAGTGCTCCTCCATAGGGGCTACGAATTGTAATATCTTGTCGCGTCACCTGGGAAGGACAGTTACGAAAAAATATCTCGCTAGAAGAATGGACATCTGGAATGAGCAGGTAACCCTTGATGAGTTTCAGCGTTCTCGTTATTCTTATTTACCGTACTTTCCTGTTCTATTCTATTTGGTAAAAAGCTGAATGATCATAGAAAACACTTATTTCTATATATCATTTTTTTGAGGATAACACCGTTCTTGCCCAATTGGTTTATAAATGTCGCCTCGCCTCATTTGTGTGTTGACACCAGCGTATTCTTTTGGGCTACTTTAATTGGTATTTAAGGAAATTCCGGCACGTTTAATTGAGCTTCAATAATGAAATGGATTGTATATTCCTTGCTTCATATTTCAGGTGTGGGTCCACTTTCATTTATCCACGTGAAATCTGGAGAAACCATTCACATGTTATCCGAAGCAGACGAATTCACATTTTTCACATTTCAAAATGCTTTGGTGATTACATTAATTGCAGTCGCAGCGTTGATTCCTATTATGTTTAAAAGAGCATTTGAAAAAAAGGTTAAGAACGATGACGACTTATTAGAACCTCGCAGTTGGAACACGAAGAAGATAATTCCTATTTAAGAAAAGTATAGAAGCATACATAGTTCACTACTGAAGAATATTAATTTAATGATCAATTGATTGTTAGAAGTAACATACTTGGCACATTCTATTATGGTAAATGTGCTACAGAGTAGTGTTGACCTTCAACTATTCACTCGAATGGTACTGTAATTATTGATTCCTCAACATTAACATTCACGCTATACAAATAAAATTTTTCTACAGAAATTTTGTGCGCGAATTTTTAAAAAAAGCTCGAGTAGAATTTCCCATTTTATGAAGAATGCCTTTCGAGGACTCCCGTTAAATTGTAAAAGTGTTTGCGATCTAATTAATGTATACACAAAAAAACACGCGAATTGCGATGGTTTTGAAATTTACTCTTCAATTTAAAATTAAGCGAAAAAAGAATGAGAGAATTCCGGCAAGCCAGATTTGAACTAGCGACCTAGAGATATCAGTTTTGAACTATTAAGCCCACTACAGTCTCCCGCTCTACCAACTGAGCTATTGCCGGTTCACGTTGAAAATTCGATAAAATGATTGATAATCTTATGAATTTTCATATCTATGGCTTGGAGGCCATTTTTACTTTAAAACTTTTTTTCTATGGTGTCAGAAAAACTAAGCCCTGAAGAAAAAAAAAAAGCCAAGCACCTTACTTGAAATTTCGCAAGCAGCGAGTTTTCAATCAAGCGAGGCGCATATAATGACGATCACGTGACGTGTCGTGCGTAATCAGCGACGCGTAATACCGAGCATTCGCATTTTATACTTTACTAAGGATCCTAACGGATCGAGTCGAGTCTAAGTGGGTTATGACCGACCTTGAATTTTAATAATACTCCGAACCATGTGCCGAATCTAATTTTTGATATGATATGATCGAATTTTAACTTTAATTTTATCTTTGAGATGCTGCCTTATTTGTAATAAAACGAATACAGTATATCGCAATCTTGTAAAGTGATAATAATTTCTATATGAGATAAATAGAATATTCTATTCAACGGTCATTGGTGCTTTAATTAGAAAAAACCGATGCATTAGTTCATAATTAATGGAAAGAAAGGGAATGCATTGGTGCAGGTGAAGTTGTTTTTAATATAGTATACTATTGAGTTGCAAAATGAAATCTAAAATTTTGGTTTTGATATTTACCTATCTATATAATCCCCTTTTGCAAAAATTCATAGATAATTTATATTTTATCACATGTGTAACTATCAAAAAAAAAAAATTTTTTTTTATCTCGCATCGATCCACAAATATAGAGGATCGCCCAACACGTTTGACCTTAACATACATGACCTCCTATCGAAAAAGAAACGTGAACGACTTTGATAACGAATCAAATAATATACCCGATGACACTGTTTTCATCTCCAAAAGGCAAAAAATAAAATCATCTCTTCATCACCCATTAGGAATTAAGCCGTGGGGAAATTACTACGTTGATTTGCTCGATGCCGGTTCCCAAAACAGTTGCAGGGATACATGTTTGGGAATTCTCGCCCGCCTAAATGATGAATTAATACTGGAGGTTCTCGGTCAGTTGTCTGCCAAAGACCTTTTGTCGTTGAGCTCCACAAGCAAGATACTCTACTGTTTTGCAACATTTGATGAATTATGGAAACAAATGGTAATTCAAAAATATAACGGCGATTGGTGGTGGCAAGGAACTTGGAGACTCACATTCCTGAAACGATCAGATCCTGAATATAATGTTAATACGGGACACGCATTGTGTATGGATAATTTTTATAGCGACACCTTGTATCAACCCTTTCTCTACGGATCGATGAGAATAGAGCAATTCACGAGCGTGGAAAACATAGACAGATGTAAAAATTTAAGTTTAGATGATTTCATCAACAGGTATGCCAAGACTAATTTGCCTGTGATTATTACTGATGTCGTCACTAAATGGCCAGCGTTCGGAAAGTGGTCAATGGAGTATTTGGTGGAAAAGTACGGAGAAATCTTATTTCGTGCGGAAGCGATTGATATTAAATTGAAGAATTACGCCAGATATTCGGCGGATACAACGGAAGAAAGTCCATTGTACCTATTTGACAAGAATTTTGGGAACTATTGTGAGGGTATTCTCGAGGACTTTTCCGTTCCAGATTATTTCTCGGAGGACTTCTTCCGTGTACTTGGTAAGGATCGTCCTGATTATAGGTAATGCGCCAAAATTTTACCACCAATTTCATTACCATGATAATAATGATTCAAAAATCATCTATTTTACAAGATGGCTAATAATCGGCCCAGTTCGTTCAGGTTCTACTTTTCACAAAGATCCAAATTCAACATCCGCTTGGAACGCAGTGATTACTGGTTCCAAGAAATGGATAATGTACCCTCCCAATACTCTTCCACCGGGTGTTTTTGTAAGTCCCGGTATGATACCAATATTTATCGAATAAATCAATTTAGTTGATCCTCTTGCGTATTAAGTTAATAACCCGTCATTTGTTTTGTAGATGAAGCCGAGGTAACAGCACCGGTATCACTAATGGAGTGGTATCTGAATTATTACAAAGGGGCTCGAAAATCAGATCCAAGGCCATTGGAAGGAATTTGTCGTGCTGGCGAAATCATTTTCGTGCCAAATGGGTGGTGGCATATGGTGGTGAATTTGGAAGACTCTATTGCCATTGTACGAGTGGTCTTAATTCTTTTTCGAAAAAAAAAAAAGATCTGAGTGAGGCCGTCAACTAATATCTTCTTGGATAATTCACAGACGCAAAATTTTGTAGGCTCTTACAATTTGCCAAACGTATTACGATTTCTTCGCGACAAACCAGATCAAATCTCCGGCTTCTCCTCAAAAGCATGGCCGAACCGTGAAGACATTTATAACGTGTTTTGTGAAAAATTTCGAGAGTCCTATCCCAACGTTTTAGACGAGCTTGGACTCGTGAAGCCTGGCGGGCACGAATCTTCTATGTGGGATAAAATCAAGTGTGATGAAGGAAATGAGTTTATCTTTGGATTCTAGCGTATTATAGCTTGTTTTTTGAGTGATATGATTGGTTGGTTCCACTGTAGATTATCAGTCATATCATAAATTTTATCGCGATTGTTCGGCACGACAGTTTACTCTGATGTTTCCACATCGATTTCTCCCCATTTTAGCATTCAGAGTTAAATTCAGAAATTTCGGTGTGTCATTCGCATCAAAACTCATTTTCCCTAGCAAAAAATTTTCAAGAATGGCTTCCACTTTTAAAATTTCTTGTATTCAATTGGCCGTCTCTTCTGATAAGTCATTAAATCTTCAGAATGCAAAAAAGAGAATTTTAGAAGCATCAAAGAATGGAGCAAAACTTATTGTACTGCCGGTACCTTTCAAATAAAATGAAATTTTGTGACAATTCAATCTGCCATATGGAAATTCAAAATTTTATTCGAATCTCTCTTTTTCTTTTCTTTTTAAAAGGAATGTTTCAATTCAACTTACGGGACGCAATATTTCGATCAATTCGCCGAATATATTCCTAATGGGGAAAGTGTCAGGACTCTTTCGGCGGCAGCCAAGGTAGGGTCAGTGATACCGTTGATTGTACAGCTTCGTCTTGCAAATCATTAATCACTTTCTAATTGAAAAGGAGGCTAACGCCTACGTTGTTGGAGGTACCATAAATTTTCATTTGCCCGTGTTTTCTTGTCAAATGATTGATGAATCCGCCGATAAGTCACACGCACACTGCATCTTAGGGTCTATCCCGGAAAGAGAAGAATCTTCCGGAAAATTGTATAATACTTGCACCGTCTATGACCCGGAAGGTGAGTTCACGTTTTAAACGCAGTGAAGGAACGTTTATTCATGTCATTCATGTATTAGGAAATTTGATTGCAAAGCATCGCAAGGTTCATCTATTTGACATTGATATTCCTGGCAAGATTACTTTCCAAGAGAGTGCGATTCTGAGTCCTGGAAACTCCTTGACATACTTTGACACAGGTCATATATCAAACTCCCCATTTATGCGCATCATACTACCCGATTAATAGTAACCTTGATATGATTTTAATAGAGTATGGTAAGATTGGTGTGGGAATATGTTATGACATTCGATTTCCGGAGATGGCTATGATAGCCGCTCGAAAAGGTTAATAATAGAATTTTGATCATCGATGCCCACACATCGTCATTAGAATAATTAATTGCATTGTGTCACGCACCCTTTCCAGGATGTATCGCAATGATTTATCCCGGTGCCTTTAATCTCACCACCGGTCCGTTGCACTGGGAACGTAAGTTAAATTCCAAAGATTTTGCCTCATCATTCGCTTATCAGATCTCATTGAATTCTTCGATATAGTTTTGCAAAGAGCTCGGG
Organism: Acaulospora colombiana; assembly: GCA_910592055.1. Lineage (NCBI taxonomy): Eukaryota > Fungi > Glomeromycota > Glomeromycetes > Diversisporales > Acaulosporaceae > Acaulospora > Acaulospora colombiana. The sequence goes on from CAJVPT010001319.1 coordinate 8,120, forward strand.
CCGTGGATAATCAAGTAATGAAATGAGATCATCATTATACTGCATCATCTTAATTATCATTAACCTTACCATATCACACAAAGTTCTATGTGGCGACATGTTCTCCAGCTAGAGATATGAATTCATCTTATAATGCATGGGGTCATTCCACTGTTGTAGATCCAAAGTAGGTGATCTACATTCTATTTTCATTTTAAGATCTATTCCTCAATATTTTTAGTGGTCAGATTCTCGCGACGACAGAATCCGAGGAAGATACCATCTACGCAGACATAGGTATATCTTGTTGATCGATTTACGTGTATTGTTTTTGAGCCGTTCATCTAATAACACCACCTTTACCATTTCCGCAGATCTAGAATATCTGAGAACTATTCGCCAATCCATTCCTGTTAGTAGTCAAAGACGATTTGACCTATATCTTGATGTTGCAACCGGATCCGAAAAATAAGTCAATGATTGTCTTGGTATGCAAGCTTAAAGAAAAAGAATTCATTTACCCACCAAAGTTTCTGCATAATTAATTATCATATGTCTATCTTCCGGTTTCAAAGCCGCAAGTACGACCAGTTCGATGAAGAGCCCGGTTCGCAGAGTAATCTACGTAAAATGAGATAATCTGAATCCTTGGTTGAGTTAAAATTTTGAACTGTGATGGGGAATGCGCATCCATTTCAACATTCTATAATTGGTATGAGCACCATTTTACATGACTTTTTGATTTTAAAATATAATGATTAATTTTATTATATTTCAATATTTATATACTTTTTTTCTAAAAAAAAAAAAAAAAGAATCTTTTTGGCTTTCACAAATCTATTAATTTCAATCCTTTTTTATAATAAGAAATTACAATAAAGCAGAAAAAAAAAAAACAAAAACAAAAAAAAACTTGATAAAACATAAATTTTTACATCAGTTTAAATCTAGTGTGATCTATGATACAGCAAATATATAAATATAAATAAATATATATATATATACTTTTTTTTTTTTCTCAAGATTAGCAGAAATTTGGCACGAATTAATGCATAATGCATTAATAAAGAAAAGAGTTTCAACTATCCCACTTGTCAATATTTAAAAATTCATTTCCAATCTTTTCCAAAAATTCTTGAAGCGCAATCCTCACATCGGCCCTATCGATGCCAATAATCTTAATTGCCAGCCTATAAAAATCGGGTATTTGTTTTCTTAAGCCGACCAAACGAGTAGTCTTGGTATCATGAACCTCTCTGTCGTCATCATCGAATACATCTGCATCGCTGTCTCGTCTTCCATCATCCCATTTTGTCTTACACAATTCCCTAAAGACTGTGATCACCAAGGGTGACCAGTTATTCATCTCCCGCTGTTGTTGATTGGATATCGGTTCATGAGTTAGTCGAATGAATCTATCAAGTATTTTCGTGGATTCTTCAATTAGTGGTGGCAATAAATCTTGATCTCCGTCGCCAAACGTTCGATAAAGATCGTAGAGTATCGACAGAAAAACCGAGAGAGATAGTGTCTCTTGTTTTGTGAGATTTGGCAGTTGTTGAACGTAGCCAGCTTTCCATAAGGAATGACGAAGTTTATCATTTGCATTAAAATTGTGCGCAAATTTGTAAGAGTTATACAAACATCTCAACCATCGATTCCTATATTCGGCAGGCATCTGTGCAAGATAGTGGATCGGTTCTTTCGTCGACGACATTGAATTATCATTGAGCGCAAGATCTTGAACGGTCTGGATAGCAATGAGTTGTGCCGCACACTTAATAATCGCATGCGGAAAATCAATTTCAATTCTGCTAACATTTTGATCGGGTGCCAATGGATTCTCGGTTATAAACATATCCGTAGAATCTATGGACGTGATCTTTTTCAGCGGTATTCCAGCCCCAACCACGTTGCTTGTTATGCTCGATGGGTCACGATTGACATTATTCCCGTTTTCGACGGCGCCTGAAAAGTCGGCCTCAAATAGTTCGTTGGGTGTCGTCCATTTAAAAATGTCCTCCAATGTGGTCGTTACTATACCCCATGTGATGTTATCAAATCGTATACCATTTCTCGCAACCAAGTTATGAAAGCATCGAATCCCAGTTTGTCCCAATTTCTCATTTTTCCGTTTTAGAAGAGCCACCAGTAAATCCAAAAGTTCTACCAAAAATTCCGGCTGCGTGGAGAAAAGATCGTGGAATAGGGCATAAAGATCTACCAACAGTCGAATAGTCTGAATCCATATTTCAGATGTCGATTCGCGTCTCTTAATATCTGCGGCAGGCGATGACTGCCTTGACGTGGGCTCCTTGAGGTCCTCAAATATAGGGTGAATAGCATTTCGAAATATCTTGTTCCAATAATTAATTTCGAACAGATGACCAGTAGATTTCAAGATATCGAACAGTGCCTCCAATGCCTTATTTCGAACCGTCTGAGATTCCGAATCGATTACCAATCGGGAAAGACCGGAAACCACCGGAAACCATTTCAAGAAAAATTGTTCTTCCTCAATGCGATGCAGTTTCTTCTTTGACGAAGCGATTTGTTCTGACGTTTCCATTGTTTCTTTCTTATTGTCCAACTTGTTTATCGAGTTATCCACATCCTTCACCAAAACTTTAACACAACCTTGCAACATCATGATGGATTCGTTAATCAACTCCTCTTCCTTACCGTTAAACGCAAATTCCACCAGACAATTGACGAAATCAACGAACGCCGGTCCAATGAGATCCAGATGTTTTTGATACACCAATTTAGCAACGCCGAATGTGGTTTCCACCAATTGTGCATTCTCGTCGGAAGCGGCGCGTCCAAAAACCACAAAGATACTCTTCCATCCTGACTTGATGTTTCTAGCACGAGCAGAAATCATTTGAATGAACGATTGTATTATGAGGTCATGTATGTTCGGCGAGGGATTATTCTTGATGATCTGTTCGAAGGGCTTCATAAATTCGCTTTGGGTACTATAGTGCGATAACTCATCTCGCTCCAAAAATTTCATGCTCAACTGTCTGAGTGAGTCGATGGCAAAAGTGGCCACGATATTATCCGAGTGACAACCAACCGTTATGAAATGTGGCTGAAGAATTTTCCATATTTGCGTCCACTCAAAACGAATACGAGACATGTTGTAGTATGCTAGAATGCAAATACATTAAACTTTAATTTTTTCGCATACTTTTACTCTGTTAACGAATATAAACGAGTAAATCATTAGAGTATTACTTGCCAATTTCGACAATACGTCGTAGGCTATCCATCCTGGGCGAGGACCTCGAAGAGTTAACTTCCTCGAGAGAGACGGCACAAAGAGCGGTGAAGAAATGGACAATGGCGTCGCCACTTAGTTTAACGCTGTTCGTAAAAATCCTATCGATTGCTATTATCGTACTCTGAGATTGAAATTCTTTCATCACGCCGCTGAGAGAACTCCGACGAGTGGTGTTAACATTCTGACGAGATGGAGTGGAGGGTAGGTTGGATGATGAGGTAACAGTGCTCGTTATATTGTTACGGCTATTTTGCGGAGAATAATCTAATCCGCTGACACCCTCGGTGGAATAAACGACCGACCCCGTGGAACTGTCAAGTAATTGATAGCTCTCCATGGTTGACACTGTCTTTAAAACAATGTGCCATGACGATTGTAACCCCTCACCATAAGAATTGGCAACGGATAATAGGGTTCTTATGGCTGCGACATGTTTCGATCTCATTTCGTCCACATGGTTCAATCCAGTCAATTTTGCCAAGGAAGACACGAAAGCGTCACGTTCGACGTCCATTCGAAAGATGCTGCTTATGCGAATGGCACCTAGAAATCCGTCAAGGCATTGTTCAATCGATTCTTGATTTGCCTGAACAAATTCGACACTCTTGTTGACGCTATTGTTATTCGACAGGGGGTTATCCGCCTCCTCGAAAACTAGGCTAAGTGTGGCCATCAACGGCCAACACATCACCGCGAACATGGGCTTCACGTGGTCGGCGTGCGAAGCGCTTCGCCAGACAGCAGGGGTTTGTCCTTGTCGATTGCTTTTTAAGAGGGCTTGACTTTTTCTTTGCATCTGGGAGATTTCTCGCTCGTACAATTCTTGGCGTTCACGATCGTTGGCATGACTGATTGCGGTTTTCGCGACTTCTGAAAACTGTTCTTCCTCCATCACGATTTCATTATTTGCGACATCATCGAATATCTCTCCTAAAAACTCTTCAGAAAGGTCGTTGTTGCTATTTATACGCTGGTTACTTTTTATGAATTCGGATCTGTCCATACGCCTTTTGACTTGTGCGGAATGTTGGTCGGTATTCAAGATGATGGTCGAAAAGGCTAGAATGTAGGCGGTGTCGGCGTTCGCAAAAATTTCCTGATTCGTTTCACAATAACGATCGGCGAATTTCTCCATAATGCGATCAATCTTCTGAGACTCACCCGGGAGTCGGAATGATTGAAGAAAGGTTCTCAAAGCATCGACAAACCTCAATCCTGAAAAATCCATGCGATCGACAAATGCATGCATAATTTTAATAGCTTCAGGATCACCTTCACCCAAATATTCTCCTATGGCTGCTTTATTCAATCCGGATGTTGACACGAGAAATGTTATTACGCCATCAGTGTCTCCTTTCAAGAAACCGCGTTGTATCAGAAAGCTTAAGCCCTTTTGTGGTTTTGAGTTGAACAACTTGATTCCTTCACGAAAAGTTTGCTTACGTGACATGATCTCGTGATATTGCGCAGGGTTGTCCTCATTGTCTACTGTGCCGATACTACTGCCACTCGAATTAGGATGGAGTGTCGAAAAGTTGATACTCAGCAGAGGATTCTTGGAGAAAATTATTGGTGTCTTGTCTTCGATTATTTCTGGAGTTGGATTTCGTGGTAATTGTTGTGACTGGGAGTCGACACCATTTTTTCGTTCCAGATCTTTACACCACTCAATCAAAGACTTGACAACGGCCACAAGGCACTTTAAACCTTTCAATTTCAACATCTTTTCTTGCAGAAGTATGAATTCCAGTCCGGCGGAGCTCCCACCCATTATAAGGTTTCCTCTACCGGATTTGCCAGATGTCTTTGTGCGTAGTTGAGAAATTTTGGATAGCGAAGTCACAATCCGTTCGAATATGCTGACCATTGAAATGTCGCAGTCATAGTTCAGATAGATGTCCAAGAGAATCTGAGGCTTTTGACAGATTTTCATTAATCCCTGCAATACCAAACACTTTTGATGATAGGTGGCGTTGTTCATATCCAGAAAACGTAAATATATTTCGCTAAACATCTCCAATTCCGTTTTCAGAGACGCACGATAATAACGCAGCAACATGAGAAAATTCGAAAGAGACAGTTCAAATATCGGCTCGTTTGAGGAAACTACATTCTTGGATAACGATGCACAAAGAGCTTGCCGGATTAATTCGACATAAATTTCATCTGAATGAAAAACAGGTCCGGAATTATCTAGTATCGAGAGAATCAATTCTAAAACTAATGATCGACCGCGAAGACCGACTTCTTCATTCTGGGAACTGTCACCCTCTTCCGGACACATGGAGAGTCGACAGAATAGTCGAAAAGCCAAGTAAAGATCTTTTCGTAGGATGTTAAGGGTTTCGTGACCGGTGAGCGCCTTTTTTGGTGATGATTTACGTTTCTTACCAATTGGAGGTATTGCGATTGTGAGTTCCTTTATGTTCGCCAAAGACGATCTTCGACGCCTAATAGGCTTTTTTGATTTATCTTTTAATGATTCGCCGTTCGATGATACAGGGCGTTCGGTCGATTCGGGGCCACCATTTTCAAGATCATCGACTTTGGTTGCAACCCCATCATCGGCATGATTGACTTTTGTCGAGATTTCGTTATCGGCATGATCGACTTTTGTCGAGACTGCATTCTCGGTATGATCGACTTTGGCCGAAATTTCACTTTCATTATGGTCGACTTTGGTTGAGACTTCATTCTCGGCATGATCGAATTGGGTTTCGACTCCATTTTCGTTATCATCTTTCTCAGAGGTCTCTACTCCGTCAGTTATAATTCCGTTCACATTAAAATCGTTGACACAATTTTCTTCTAGAGTCGAAACTTGATTTTCGGAAAACTCGCGCATTATGATTTCAGATGTAGCAGATATGTCTCCTATTACCTCATCGGTTTTGGGCGTGGTACCTTGATCAATGGTTTCACATAAATGAACATTGGTGATAGTATCCAATTCAGGAGTCACATTCCCGGCAATATCACTTTCAGAGACAACCTCCACCTCATCATCGCATCTTACAATACTAGAAACTTGCGGATCAATCATTGCCTCGGTTATCTCACCGTTTCCATCTTTTTCAACATTTTTCGATGCATTCTTGTCGCTATCGCTTGAATTCTGAATGTTTTTAGTAACCGGTGAGGTGTCAACCTCGTCTGCATCCCGAATTTCGTCCGAAGCAACAACACCTTTCACAGATATCGTTGAGGGTTGACTTTCAGACAGTTGCAAATCGAGCGATTGGCGTGCGTTATTTTCATCTGAATCCTGAAACTTATCATTAGAGGCATCTCCGTTATCAACTGAACTTGGTGAATGTGAGTCAACTCCATTAACGCCATTGATTCCATTAAATTTCACTGTTGCCTTGTCATCATCTTCCATGGCACCATTGCCATCTTCTCGGGTCGTCAGTTGAATGCTTGTTCTTCCTTTCGCGAGTGTTGAATCTTTACCAGTGATGTGTTGTTTCTTTGATGCTTCGCCTTTTGACAATTCCGAAGAAAATTCTTCAAATCGAGCCACAATGAAGTTTGAAATCTGAGTCAACTCGGCTTTCGCCGTTGCCTGATTCACTTGACTTTTTGAGAAACAATAAATATTACAACAAGTCTGAATGATCTTGAGTAAACTGACCCCATGAACTGGACATTGCTCTGTGGTGACGAGTGTGAGTAACACTTTTAAAATTTGAAGCTGAACGGTCTGATCCGTTTGTGGTCCAATAAATCCAGTGCACACCGTATGTACGACATCATCTATTAACAGAACTGGCTTTGGAAAGTTTGGTGGAGAATTTGTTGGTGAGGTCCCATCAGATGACTCGACGCTATCGAAAGGAGTTGACGTCGTATCAACAAAAGACAAGTCGTTCGTTTCGCTAAACCCGTTATTAATGTGTTTCGTTTTTGATTCACGTTTCTTTACCTGTCCACTTTTCGGCAACGATATAGGGTTGTCGCCTACAAGAAATCCGTGAGCGATGATTTTTTGCAAGCAATCGAGAGCTATCACTCGAATATTGACCGGCATCGCATTGCCACATGCGAGTCTAAAAGGCTGCCAGTAATTATCGGCCAAAACTTTCGGCAATTCTTCTCCTGCACGCGCGAACAAGCTACTGGATATGGAAGTACGACCAGCCCCGGCCGAATTGGCGTTTGCTTCGGAATTTTTTTTTGGCGAACTCTTTGGCGAGTTCTTTGGGGTTGTCTTTGGTGTTGTTGATTTGCTTGTCTTTCCACTCTTCTCGGCTTTCTCTGCTATCGCTCCACTTGCCTCCCCTGTTGTACCATCTTTAGTTATTATTTTAACGTCTACATCGTTTGCTTCATTTTTTGGAGTCTCGTTAACGGTATCCTCCAAGTTTGCTTTTTGCTTACCCCTCTTTATGGCCGCTCTCTTCAGGAGATAATTTATTTCTTGTTGAAGTTGTTCTAAAGTAGTAGAACAAACCTGTTCTAGTTCTTTTTGTTTCGATGATTGTGCCTCAGCTAGAAGCCTTTCCAGCGCACCCTTCAGGATGCTCATTGGTATAGTCTCACTGGGTCGTCAAGAGTAACAACAGAACCAAGGTAGAAACTATCTGATCATTTCCTGGCCAACACACTTTCAAGATTATTTACGAAATAAGTAAAGGTATTGAAAAAATCATCCAAGCCACAAGGAAACGCTGAGCCTGAAGCTTAGCGGCGACCTTGTTGAGGCAGTGTCGTATTTATTATAACTGGAAAAATCAGGCGTTTCCACCGAGTAGAAAAAAAAATTTATGATATTTGACAAGTCTCACGTGCAAGCTTAATTAATTCCTGTAAATTTGGTACTCCCATATATATAGATATGTAAAAAAACAAATATATATATATATATATGCTGCGGGTGGTCGTACCTCGAAATTTCACCAATGAGAAAAATGAAAAAAAAAATTCGAAAAAAAAAACTTGCTCGTAGGTAAAATGAAATACCTTATTACGCAAATTGATCTTTTTTTTCTTTTCATTAGCATTCTATGTACACAAGTAGAAATATAAAAAAAAAAAAAAAGAGAAAGTTTAAGGGAGCGTGATGAAGCATTCGGTGAAATTATCGTCACATACAATAAAAAAGTGGAATGGATAAATGAAATGAAAGTCGACTAAAAAAAAAAAAAAAAAAAAAACTTGTAAGAGGAAATGTTCATTTTTGTGTGATGTAGTTTGTGGAAGAATTACTATAAATACATAATTAAAAAAGTAAAAGAAAAAGTGGAACAAAATAAATGATTCGCTTTTTGCATAAATTAAACCATTATATTTATCAATTACAACGTATAGTTATACTGATTGAGGAACCCCAACGGCAGGTGGACTGTTGAGACCGATGTGAATGCTAGATAAAAAAAATTTTTTTAGCCGAAGTGTTCTTTAATACCTGCACCTGAACCAAACCAAATACCAATGTGAATTATCCGCACCTTGGTCGCCTCTTTTGTTTTCCCTGTTGTTTCACTTCAGGTTTGAGCAATTCAAAGCTGCATAAAAGTTCCTCGTTTACACTCATCACGGCTCCGAAATTGTCAAATTCACCGCAATAATTCGGCGCGGAAAACACGGTCACCAGAGTCCTCTCGTTGAAAAATTCGTAACCATCCTCTACGACCATATGCGCGCGGCACACCAGATCGAAATCATATCGTTGCAAAAATTCATGGATAATAGCTTTCCCGAAACAATAGCTAACACCTCTTTCATTGTCCTCCCAATCAACCGCCGTATCCGAGGGATCGGACCACAAGAGGTCATTCAGAAGTCCATAGTCGGGCACATCGGTGGGACGATGAATTCCTCGAATTTCGTCCATAGAAGAAAGACTGGGGGATAGTCCGCCATGTACGCAAAATATTTTGTTGGCCACGATCGCGGCGATGGGGATACAGTTGAAAACGTCGACAAACGTCTTCCACATCTTGACGCTCGATCGTCTCTTGCACTCATCATAGAATCCATACACTTGATATTAAAAAAAAAAAAAAAAGAGGAGGAGGAGGAAGAAGAAAACACGGTGATTAATAAAAATGAATTGAATACAACAATCGATGCAATCATCCATTAACCGACGTCCGCAGAAATTCCCGGCTCAGGACTCTATACACTTCAATAATAAAACGATGTCCCAACTGCTCGGACTAGCCGAAGTCGGTGGTTATTTTCCGTCTTACGGAAAGTGAACGAATTACAGTATCATCAATCAATTTACCTCTGGTAACATTCGCGCATTCATGATTTCCCCTTAATAAAAAAAAATTCTCGGGATATTTAATTTTGTAGCAGAGTAATAAAAGGATAGTTTCCAGGCTTTGTTTGCCACGATCAACGTAGTCACCCAGAAATAAATAATTTGCCGTGGGTGGGAATCCGCACATGTCAAATAGTCGAATGAGGTCGGTATATTGGCCATGCACGTCACCTACGATCTTAACAGGTGGCGACAACTCGATAAGTGTTGGTTGTGATAAAAATACCTCCCGTGCAGCTTGACAGATAGCACTCATTTCAGCATTTTTCAGGCAGACTGATTTCGAAACTTTACTGGAATAACCCACAACAATAAGGCGCTGTATCATATCATCAATGTCAAAGGTTTTTGTACGATCATTAGTGGGTATATTAACTGTGTTGTTTCCGTGAAAAGTGGGGCCGTTAGGACTCAAGCCTTCCGCACCATTACTACTAGAGTCGGTAGCTCCGCTTGGTCGCCGGAGAATCGATTCCATTGGGGAGGTGGGTGAAGAGGGAGAAGTCGGTGAACTATCCTCGGAATTCAATGTATTATTGTTTGTGAGATTGTTTTTATCTGTGTCAACGGTCAAAGAATCACCAGGCGACGAATTCGCTTGACTCGCACTAGAACCTTGCCCATTCTCTTTTTTGTCTTTCCATTTTTCCTGATCAGAAATGTCAACGCCCCTATAGGGCAGACCCGATAGTCGCTTTTTGGAAGTCGAGTTACCCATTTTCCTTTTGCCTTTCTTTCTTTCCTTCCTTCCTTCTTTCTTTCTTTCTTTCTTTCTTTCTTTTTTTTTTTTTTCAACTGTGCTTTCGAATTAAAATAATGGTAAATAATTGTTTTATCGCTAGAATGTAACTTTATACCTCTCCGGCTCAATAAACTTTGGGTAGGAACTAAGGTAGATTGTCAGTGCCGTAAACCTGTGCGGAAACGCACAGAGACTAATATGTAAACGATTGTGTACTAGATTCACCCAAAAATTGACACACACAACGGGTGCTTATTTTCGAATCATTGTATAATTGAAAACGCGTCAAAAAAAAGAATTTAATTTGGGTATTTCGGCCTTAAAAAAATAAGTATAATAATAACCTTATTAATAAGCAATTTAAAAATTTTTTTTCTTCCACTAAACCAATCAATATAAAAATAGTAATATTTAATTATATTCTCTTTTATGTGCCTGTATAATAGAGTTATTTGCAAGTTAAAGATTTACCTTGATAATTAATCAAAGATCTTGACAACTGCATGAATTCATGGAAAAATTAGCTACTTGAAGTAATATAAGAATTTCTTTGGAATTAAAATTTTTAATTGATATGCGTAACATACAGTGCACATTAGCAACTAAAATAAATAATATGAATTAAAAATTATATCATTTTCTTTAAGTCTAATTAGTGGTCTTACCTAGGAGACTTTCACTTTTTCTAGGAACAATGCGTATATGCATTCTTTTTCAAATGCTTATTTTATTTATTACTTAAAAATGATGGATAATTTTCAATTATGATGTGCACACAGTGTTTAAGCATAAAGTACCGTGATTGGTTGCAAAAAAGCATTGATAAGCTGTTCTCATTTAAAATTAATTAGATTAGGCACGAGGTCGGGGTTTTCGAAAAAACCAAACCTCTAAAAAAAAAAAACATCGCACACCTCGACAGCGGGAAGCACGTTGAATTGGTTAGATGCATTTAGTAAATTATTCCTATTTTATTTATGATACAGTTTTAATGGAAAATCTATCGATTTCGAATTTTATATGTGGACTTTAAATCAAAGATCGTTCTTCAATCTCACAACCAGAAGAAAATTAATTAATTTCACATCACACTCCAGTGTATACTGTATATATATCGTAGTTTCACCGGGTTTCTCCCGGACACTTTACGCCACAATTATTACTATTATTCTGAGAAGGTCAGGTCATGTTCGTCTTTTAATAGCAGGGGTATCATTGTCCAGTCTATATTTCCTTAAATCTTTCGTGAGGTCAGGCATGGGAGATCCCCATCCAGGCAGGCGCACCACCTGACATATAATAAGATATTGTCAATATTACGATCTTCGAAGGTTACAACATTTTGAAGCCAAAATATCAATACCATGGCGGTTATGTTATCCTCTGATCCGAGCTCGTCTGCGAGGTCCACAAGCTTTGACGCAGCCAATGTGGGATCATCATGATTTTTTATCTAAAGAAAAAAGTAGAACCTAAGAAAATGGTGAGGCCGAACGTGACAACTGCGGAATAAAAACTTACACAATCCACTATTTCTTGATTGCTCAATACCGATGTCACTCCGTCAGACACCAAAACCATAAAAGCTACATCTTTTCCTTTTACTGTGTTGCTCACAATCTCGGGCTCAGCTGATACTCCATATCTCTTCATTTTCGAATTTCCCATTGCTCGAGAATTTGCTAATCTCCCTAAAAACATTTCCGATCCAAAGGAGTCGGTGATAATATATCCACCCGATTTCCTTAATCGATCGTGTTCTGTGATGGCACCTGGATGATGATCAAAGGTCAAAGAGATGGCGTCCCCTGAAGGTACATCGCATAATAATGCACGAGTGTCTCCAACATGAGCAACTGTGATTTCCAACTCCTGACTAGACCAGAATGAATGACCGTCCAAAGTCTTGATGAGAACAGCCGTTGCCGTAGATCCGACGGAATGTGGAATGGAATCTATAAGTTCCAAGTCGGTTTTCAAAAATGCTATGGTGAGCCTCTGATCTAACGTAAGTTCGGTTGCTGATGATGATGACATCAACGAATTTTGAGTCGTGGACGAATAATTTCTAGAGGTTTTATGTTCATTAGAACCGGAATTACCACCAGTGTCTAGTGTACGTTTCTTAGTATTTGGTTGCATAGTTTCGGGACTCAGTAATGGTGCTAATATTGTTGGACGAAATCTCCGAAAGTATCTATTTTATCAATGTCATTATTTTTAGTGATTTAATTATTCGAAATAAGCATTCAAAAGAAAACATCAATTACCCTCCAACGTTTCTCCATCGCAATATAACATCATCAGCATCTGAAACTCGCACATCTTCAATCTGTTTATGGAGATTGGCGGTTAAATAGTCGGCACATTGGGCCCCTCCGTGACTAATCAATTAATCGATCAACACCCAAAAAGCCAATGAACATAAGATTGATTGCATTCAATAAGAAAGGCCGGAAGCACAATAAAACGTACCCATCAAATATAGCAAAATAACAAATTTGACCTTCTTTGCCTTCTTTGTGTGACTCTACTCCATTTTCGGAGGTTTTCCGTTCCTTTTCGCCACCTTCTTTGACATCAAACTCTAGTACCGAAGCTTGACATCTGTCTTCGTTCGTCTCCCTTATTCCTCGCGTTGTTCTAGTTTATAAAGTGTCTTCGATAAGAAAACTTTTCTAAATCCGTATAAATAAATTTAAAACTATTCCCTTCAACCTGATGCCGACCAAATGCCCAGATTTTGCAAGACGTAATCTATAATTTTCACCTTTAGGAGACCTCGCGAGATAATAGTCTTGCGACTCCTTTGCTGTGGTTAGAGTGATAGATCGAGTGCTGAATTGAAATAAATTGAAAGGCCGGTGGCTGAAAGTGTATGGGAGCGTGAAATTTCGTGCGAATGCACGATGAAAACCAGTCATACCGTGATTCTCATTTGCATTTAGAGATGGTAACTACATTTACCAAACCAATGTGTCACGTGTAACTCATTTTAGAATCAATGATATCTAAAATATTAATAAGAGAAAAAAAAATTATTTTTTTCGAGTTTTAAAAACTACTTTGCATATTATTAAATTAGTAATTCCTTTGAATAACCAGTCTACGTAGCAGTTACAGTAATAAGATTTATGTATTGATCTTTATTAATAATTATTTTTTTTTAAACCATAGTCAGATCAGTATGGCTTGTCTTTATTGTATATATAAAGATATTTATAAGATGGTTTTGACTTTCACATACTAAATCACCCATCATCAAAAAACTATTTCTCTAGATGCAACTTAGGAAATAATATTTTGCTCCTTTACTAACTTGGATAAATCCTTTAGTCAATAAAATTATTATCTATAGATTATTATTGTAAATCATTCTTTTCTTTTTTTTTTTAATTATAACCTTCTGTCAGGCTAGTTATGTGTACTTTATTAAACAATTGTAAGCTGTACATTATACATGTGACACTAAAGCTAATTTTCTAACTAACTCACTCGTCAAAGTCTTATATTTATCTAAGACTCTAAGTGCAACTTCGGGAATGATTTATCGTTCCGCTAGTAATTCAGGTAAAAACCCTTCCAACTTCTAACATCATTGCCCGCAGGTCACTACTGCGTATCACTGTATGATGTTCTGAC
>CAJVPT010001320.1:0-22038 GCA_910592055.1 Acaulospora colombiana
CAAAAGTTGAAATAGAACAAGTAGAGATAGAAAAAGTAATAAGAATATTATAGTAATTGAAAAAGAAGTTTCATTGACAGTAAAACTTAGAAAAGACAATAGTTGGTCAGAAAATAGAAGAAATACAATGAGATTTATACCACCAGTAACTAGTAGCAATAGGAAGCCATTAGGGAGGCAGAAATATCAGAAAGCAAATCAAGCTCTATATCAGACTTCACAATATTCCTTGAAAACAGATGATAAAGCTTTGAATACTAGGCAATGTCAAAGGTAAACAACAAGATAGGAAATAAAAAGCCTAAGATCAACTGCAAAACAAGAGTCAAAGGTAGCCCAACTAAGTAAAATATTAAAGAAGCTTAGTAAATAACTAGACAAACTAAAGAAAGGTTCATTCAAAAGAAGAACCAATAACTCTTAAAAAGGGTGTACCAGTCTAATTACAGAAAAAGAAGAAATGTTAATTCACTATTTCCAAGTCAAAAATATATAACAAGGGCAAAGCAAGACAAATAGAGAAGATCAATAGTAGATGACAGTAGAGCAATCAAGATCTTGATATTTTCTTGCAAATAGAAAAAGATAAATTTTTAGAGAGAAATAGAAAGGATAAACATATAAAAAAACAAAAAAGGAAAATATACAAAAAGAGTAATTAAAATAGGGACACATAATATCAGAGATATTATTGATAGTACAAATCAATATAGTCTTATAAAAGAATAACATGAAAGATAAGCTCGAAGATGATGATGAAGATGTGTAGTGTGATAAAAATATGGACAATGATGATCCTGAAAATGATTACTTATGTAGTGAAACATGGAGTTACAGTAAGAACATTCGCTAACTATATGGGGAGAGATCTGACCATGATAACGAAGATGACGAGGGATAGGCATTATCTTCTAAAAAATAGTCATAAAATTTATAAATAATTTTCATAAGAATCGTAATAAACAAAATTGAGAAACTTTACCAAAATAAAAAGAGAAAAAGGGGAAATATAAATTAAAAATCATAAGGAATAAATTTAAATATTTACGATGGAAGTTAATCAGATCGACTTTCCGAGGTGTGCTAATAATGGACTATGAATATCGGAATAATTTGATAGGCAGGGGTCTCACGATCCGAAGAACCTATTGCACAATATGTGAAACAGATACCTGGAAAATGGTTGGCCAGGGCATCGCGAATATCATAAAGAAAATGAGGACCGTAGAAGAAGGCCTCGGTATCAGTATCAGGAGTATTGCTAAAAAATTCATCCAAATCAGAAAATGTTTTGACACACTCGAAGCAAGTGGCATTTGGATTGTCACTAAGAAGCATGAAACGAAAATAATGATGTTTAGTAGGAGGAATATGAGGACGTGTACGAGACATTTTTGGAAAAATTTTATTTTGAAAAAATATACAAATATATATACACATAATTTAATTAATTTGATTCAAAAATAAGTAATGTATTTAAAATATAGTATAATAGTTAAATAAATTTATAATTATGAACAAGTCTATCGGAACCTAAAAAATGCAAAATTTCAAGAGCACTTTTCCATTTTACTATATCTTTTTCATATTGGGAGAGATGCTCTTTATACGTTTCGATAGGTTCATTCTCAGTACCTTCCCATGAATCTTTAAGTATTCTATCAGGTTTGGAAGGAGGATTGGTATTCTGAATGATTATTAGCCAGGTATTCTTATGGATATTCCACTCTAAATGCCAGGAAATCAATAGATCGGGGATTTGTTGAATATTTTGGGCAGCCAGGAGACATACATTCATAGCCCGGGGAGAATGACCCAAGATAGATACAATCTCATTATGATACCTGTCACGAAACAGGTACATATAACAGAAACCAGGAATTTGTGGCTCAGCAAGATTTATAATTATTCTTTCATATAATTGAAGTCATCAATATTACTTCGATCAAATGAAATATATTGGGAACCATTAAAAATTGAATACAAGAAATTGGTAAAAACAGGATCTTGAAGATTATTATATTTTTTGAAAGACCTAAGAATCTTTTAACAATAGACATTTTGATTAAGATTATGCAAATAAAGCCTACTTAGTATCTTCACCCGAAGGATAATTAGATACTAAGCAGGCAATAACATAATAATACTTTATTTAATAATAAACGATACAATATAATATATTATGTAAAATAGTAACCCCTTTCATGATAACAAATATCATATAACTCAAGAAATGAATTCTCATATGAAAGACTTCCAGGAGGATTTGGGAATGGATTCTCCACCATATCATATAAGTGAATAAGGAAAAAATCACGAGCTGAGTCTTTGAAGATTAAAATGGCCATTGGCTGATTCATTATAAACTCCAGACAAACGGAAATGTATTCATAAATCTGGAAACCTTGGGGAAGGAGCCTAATTCGTAAACCACTTAAGGGCAAAACTTTTTTTTTACACAAAGGAGATATGAGAAACCCTTGATAGAAGGAGGAGTAACATGATACAGTTAACAGTCACGATTAACACAAAGTCAATAAGGAAGATGAAAGGATGAATTGGATAAAATAAGAAGATAATTGAAAATATAAAAGTAATAAAAATAATAGCGAACGAAGTAGCGAATATAATTGATAGCATTTTTGAATAAACTTGCATAGAAGAAGCCTATCCAATACCCTCACCTGAAGGAATGATTGGATATTGAGCAGGCAATTTAGAATAATACTTCAATCAATAATGATATCTTTATGAAATATCCTTAAAACACGAAATAGTTCGGGAATGGAATAAAGGTAAGAATGGTGTCTAGAACAGTCATGGAATTGAAGAATTTTAATATAATGAACTACATGATCATTCCCATCTAAGTGATCCACAATAGGATCAAGACACAAAAGGGCATCATAATCTAGAAACCAGATACAAGGAAAAATGAAAAGATAAAATCCTGAAAAATATTTTATAACCTCAAAGAAAGAAGGAAAAGGTAAAAAATCTGAGGCAATGATTGAATAAAATTCAGGCTTAACCATACTAAGATAAGAAAAATCTCAAGCTTTTGAAAATGTACCAGCATAGATAGTGGGATCATGAAAAGATGTACTATAATAAATGCGATAACGAGTAACCAGAAATGATGTCGAGATAAAGAGAATTAAAATAACAGTAATATAGATCAGGAAAATAATAAACATTTTTGAATCGAATTTATGAGAAAAAAGCCTACTTAATACCTTCACTCTTTACGAGGTAATTAGGTATTAAGCAGATATATTAAATGAAATAATATCCTTCATATAATCGATGAACGTGAATAAGAAAGTTATAAGCCAAATAGATATTTTGAGGATGGTTACGATAAGACTCATCTTGAATAATAAAAGGACAAAGGGCCTCGAGACTTTCACCAGTACTATCAGGATATGTAATAGAAGCAAAATGAACCTCACAGAAAATACAAGAATCCAGGAATATGACTCGAGGAAAGAACAATAAATTGTATCCAGAAAAATAATTATAGACTCGAGAAACAGAAGGGTATGGCCCAAGGTTATAAGCAACCTTGGAACGATGCTTGGGAACAATCAAATGGAAATATGAATACCCAAAAGTATTAGGGGAAATAGCATAATTAAATACGGAATTATTGAGAAAGGAATAATTAGACCAAATGAAATATGTAATGAAAAATAAAATAATCATAAAAGAAAAAATGCAGTACGCATATACTAATAATAATATAACTTCAGAAAGAGCCATCAAAAAATCCTTGTGGAAGAATTGATTTTTAATAATAAAGACTTAAGAAAATTCAAGTATGGATTAGAAGGATAGACTTCTAACTAATAATTATTTAGGAAGGAATCGACTTGAATAAAAGAAAGGTTGTCTGAAATTGCAGGTATTTATAATAGAAAGGAAAGGACGTAAAAGGTATGACATAAGATCGCTTGTGACAGTCACAAGAAAAGGATAGTAACACCATCGAAAATACAAGAAAAAAATAACATAATAGCGAACCAATCGATAAACTTTAAAGAAGGATAAACAGAAATTTTAAAACAAAATAGTTGAGAACCAATTAAACTAATAGTACATGGAATTAATGAATCTATATTTGGAAAATTAATAATACAATTCTGTTTGAAGATTACAAGAACTACTAGATATCCGGGAACAAGGATGAGGCGACACCTTTATCAAATAAATTATCAGTATTCAAGTTATCAGCAACAGAATCAGGAATTGGATCCAAAACAACTTCTAAGAATCTGAAGAAGAAGTAGGGGGAATAGTAGTATTCATTTGAAATGAAAAAATTTGTGGTTGATGGAGGGAAGAATTTCTAACCATTTGAAGTTGGAGATTTATATATTGATATTCATGACAGAACATGGAAACAGTGTCTAAAATATGAGTCTGAGACCTTTTAAGATCTTGAAGCTCTGTAATTATTATTGAAAGTTTGGTACAAAAATACACTTTTTCAGCAGTATCAGTACTAGGATTACTAGGGTAAGAACGTTTAGGAGGAGGAGCCTGAGAAATAACATTGTCAGGATCAGGAAATTCTTTAGAAGAAGAAGAAAGATTAATGGTGGGATACTTCTTTGAAGTAACTTTTGACAAAGATTCATTTTTTAAAACCCTTCGAGGAACTATAGACTTTCTGGTAACCTTGGATGTAGAAGGTTTTGAAGATGGCTTTGCAATGTCGTTGGTAGGAGAAGACATAGTGAGAAATTTGAAAGAAACAGAAAAAGCGACCACTCAGAACAATTTAAGCTTAATTATTGAAGGGACTATAGTCACAAACACCAATAAAATCACACGAAAATGATAATAGAATTTACATAAACAGTAGATCATAAATAAATAGATTAGATAACAAAGATAAATAAACAAATACCAAAAGGGGAATAATTAGACATTTAATTAAGTTACACATAAAACTATATGACCAGAGTAATTCCACTACATGAATAAAAAAGATGGATAAATTATCAAATAAAAAATATATATTGAAAATATATTTAGATAATACTAAAAAACGATGCAATAAAATTATAGAATTTTATTAATATGAGAAAGATAAATGACACTATTCCAAAAGAAAATACAGCGTGATAATAATATTTAGTAAATGATTACATCATCGGATACATGACGATATCCTCGTATATGCAAAGAAACAATTTATACGAAGGATCAATTATACTTAAAGAATGCATGTGGTAATACAGAAAGGAGAGATTTTGTCACACGAGAATGGATAAATGATAACGAAAGAGATGTTTGGATCATACGGCAACATCCAAAGGATTGTATAGAACATGAAACCACAAGATAAAACTAAGGGGGTTGGATTATTGAAATTGTCGAAAAAGTCAAACAAGGAAATTTCTAAGGGATACTCAAAAAGAACATTGGAATCAGTTTGTTAATCGAGGAGATTTTGAGTAATTAAACTAGGAAAGAACAGTATGTATCGTTCAATAAACTATTAATTAATTACGATTATATTGGGAACCGGAAGACTCGAGACTACCTCTAGATGTGTAGTCTGGACGATATTTGAACTACAACCTGAAAAAATGGGTTCAAAAGGAGAAACATAATTAAAAGGTGATGAAATGGTGATTAAAGATTTTAGCTCAGAAATGTGATTTTCTAATTGAATGATTAAGTCTTCAAGAGATACTGCATACTTGAATAATTGGGAAATGAGCCAATAATTCAGACATAAATAACAACGACATGAACGAACATATGTTGAATGAACCTTACGAAGATTTGCATGAATAGTATTTTGATTTAAAGAAGCTCGAAATGTATCTATAATATCATTAAAGGTATTGATATCACATTCAGGAATGTTTCTTGAATTATTAGAAATACTCGCGATACAACTGGAGTGACGAGGAGACATCGTGAAGAAAGAAAGAGTCAAAATTGAAACGATAACAAACGAATTGAAATGATGATAAATTTATAAACAAAAGGTAAATAAATCAGACCAATAAAATAGAAAGACACACAAACATGTGACTTTCTGAAAAACGCATAAAAAGACTAAGATTTTAACCATTAAAAATCAAGACGAAAAGAATACATTCAAATAAAATAACAGAAAGGAATTACCTTTCGATTAACGAATGGATCAAGATTACACTACAATAAATGAAGAGGAACCCTGGACATCTGTCAACTATCCAGAAGAAAACACAGAGTATACTCAATTCGAAGAATTTATCGACCCTGAGAACTTCACTACGAATCCAAAAAAAAACGAAAGAGAGGAAGGAGAAATTACAAACGTTAAACAAGAGGAGGCTATAAGCAGAAGCACAGAAGAGAGAAATATCAAAAAGAAATTGGAAACTGTTGAAAAATCCCCACTGCGAAGAAATCATGGCCAAAATAGACCTAATCGAAGAAGATGGGGAAATAGCAGCAATAGAGAAGATTACAGAGAAAATGGCAGGGAAGATAGTAAAAGAACAATACCAGAATGAACAGATTATTGGAGCAAGGAAAGAAAAAGCTTTGACTTGGGCAGAAGTGGTCAATCATGGAACAGACCAGACAACTATGCAACAGCCATTGCAGCAAGAATCAGCACAGAAACAGTGAATACCATACAAGAAACCTATTTGAGACAAAGAACAGGAGGTGTACAGGAACTCACAGAGATACTCTAGAGATACAGGGATGACCTTATAGAGTTCCAAAGAAAGCAGTCTAGACACAGTAGAAGATGAATATTATTTTTGCTATAAGGAAGGGCATATACGAAAATACTGTAGAGGATACCAATGATGGAAGCAGGGATTAAATAAACTCTCATATGAAGAAAGAAAGCGGGAAATTGCTTGGATAAAGAGACCCATGAATACGAAGTATATTCAGAAAATTAAAAGAAATCCAAAATGAATTACCTATAGGAAAGAATTAATTGGAAATATAATTGGGATGTGTAACCCTTGTGAAAAGATCAATATGGAAATAAAGACATATCGAAGTAAAATGTCTGATAACGAAAAATGGAAGGTAACCATTCAAAGCGAATATTGTAACACCGGAATGAAATGCTGGGCTACGGGGTATAGGTTGAAGGACCATCATACGCATACATTATGCAGATGGTGCAGTATGTCAGTAACAGGGTGTAATACATTTGTGGATGGATATACCTGTATTAAAAAACATAACGAAATGGTCATGGAACAAATTGAAGAATTACGGCAAGCTAAAGATCAGTACAAGTCAGAAGAAAATTGGAAACAGGAAATGAGGCAACTAGAGGAATTGATTATTAAGCAGGAAATGGAAACACCGTCAAACTCATCAAGGGTAATGGATATACATGTAGAAAAAATTACATAAGGAAAATACAAAAAAATTCGTGAAGTAACTAAAATTTTAACAAGAAAAATACCTAGTGAGACCAGATTACCAGAAATTAATGAAGAAACATACAGGAAAGTTCGAGAAGATGAAGGAATTACTGAAGAAACAATATGCCAAGAATTGGAAGAGTTAAGAATATTTGAAGAAGATCAGAAAAACGGAGATGCCACAAGAATTATGATTCAAATGTCTCAATCAGAAAACAATGGAAATAAATTGGAAGACACTAGTGAAGGTAATATGATAGAAATACCCAAAACCCCGAAACTAACTATTACACAGCATGATATTGTGGCACAAACAGAAGAAGAGTATCGAAAAACAAGACTCACAGAGCTGGGATATGAAAATGTCGAAAGCCTGCAAAAGAGGGTTTACGAATTGGAAATGATAATGGTAACTCAGGAATCGAGAATGGCAGAGATAGACGCAAGTAACTTATTATTGGTCGAGGAGAACAAAAGAATTATGGAATTCTTTAATGAAAAAAGTAAAGAAAATGACCGAATATTTAAAATATTACACACCAATCAGGAGAAATTAAAGAAAAGGAAAGGGAAATTAAAAGGTTAAATGAACAAACCAGAAAACTCTATGAGCTTATCGCAAAAATGACAAATGACACAACTAAGGAATTTATCGAGAATTACGGAATCCTGGAAGAAAAAATCCCAAATTTCGAAAGAAGTGATACACCTGAACAAGGAAGAAAGAGGTGGTTGAAATTTGAACAAAAAATGGATGAAGAAAAATATAAAATATTTGGGAATTTAATCAGGAAACTACTGACTACAGCAAGAGAATTATACCATATGATGACAGAGGTATTCAGGTTAAGGGAAGAAATCGAATCGAAAAATAATGCAATCGTAGAACTCCAACAAAGGATAATGAATATGGATAAAGAAATGGGGGATTCTGAGAGAACAGTAACTAAGGAAATAGTCATGCAAGGAATTGTTAAAGTGAATGAAACCATATAAGTAATTGATATCATTAACTAATATAAATACCTCCAACATCCACCTAACAGTTTAGGAATAAAATAGTATAAAAATACTTTAACGAAATTGATACCTGTATAACTTATTTGAAATACATTAATAAAGAATCATATTTTAACTATGCACTGTTATGAAAAATAAATTGCAATAATAAGAGGATACAGGATTGACGGAAAAGGGAAAACCACCCACAGAAGAAGGGGAGACCCTAATAACAGAAGGCAAGAAAGTGACGAGGAATCAGACAACCAAGGAGGTCCTAATAGATCTAGAAACACCCAAGGAAACCCAAGAGTAAGGGGAAATCGGGGATAAGGAAATATATGAGAGGTGAACTATGTGTCAGACAAGAAGACATACCTAGAAACCAATCAGAAGTGCGAATACCATTGAGGAATAGTCGGAGCAGGTCTGGAACACTCAGAAGAAGTTATAGCAGAAGTAAAAGTTCTAGTGAGGATGAATCAGGATCAGAAATTAGCGAAGAAGAATCCGAAATAGACAGTGATATTGATGAAGAGAATGTCATTAAAATATATAACCCAGAAATGCCTAATATATTTTTAACACTAATTGGCAGAGTAAACTGCTGTTA
Source organism: Acaulospora colombiana (assembly GCA_910592055.1). Taxonomy (NCBI): domain Eukaryota; kingdom Fungi; phylum Glomeromycota; class Glomeromycetes; order Diversisporales; family Acaulosporaceae; genus Acaulospora; species Acaulospora colombiana. The sequence continues at coordinate 9,013 of CAJVPT010001320.1, forward strand.
TGATATACCCATATACTTCAGCTCAGAACAGGATTATAACATAATTTCGACTAGAGAAACAGCATCTCTGATGGGACTGGATGTAACTACAATACCAAGAACACAAATATCTGAATTGGAAGGAATATGGAAAATTTCCATACCACATACAAGGAAGGTAAAGAATATACATGGGCAAATTAGGATTGAATTTGATAATGATACATTAAAAATAAATACACTATATATCATAGATAGAGACAATAGGCAGTTCAGTTCTGAATGCATATATTATATAATAATAGAGAATAAAACATTAATAGGTTTAGGAGCTACTGTTAACTTCAAAAGAGGGAGTGTTCACATAGATAACCCTGGTTATCATAGAAGTATTGAACCAAGGAATATAAAGTTAACAGCATGTTCACATCCTGATTACTCAACAGAACTTGGCATCTCAAAGTTAGACTATGACAACAGTATTGAAAAACCTGAAGAAAAATTATCCAGGATAAGAGTAGAATTTGAAGATATGAATGGCACTAGGAAGATTAGTGCATTGGTGGACACAGGATCAATGGTTAATGTAATATCAAAAAAAAACTATTAAAGAAGTAGGATTAAAATTTAATAAGGCTATTGGCCAATGTGTAACAGGCAAAAAAGGAGCCCATGTAGCAATCATAGGAGAAGTTATGATACCAGTAAAATTAGGGAAAGAACAGTATGAAACAAAAATCATATTCAAGATAATAAAAGAATTATCTCAGGAAATGATAATTGGACTACCTACAATAGTAAAAGAAAAATTTACAATAAACATTGGAGAACAAATAATAAATTGTGGAAAAAATGAAAGCATAATCACAATGGAATCCAACTTGTATATTAATAAATTGCATGAAAAGAAAATTTCAAGAATTGGAATTTGTGTTACAAAAGGAGAAAAAATAGAAAAAGGACAAGATATAGAGCAAGTATTCCTAAAAGAATATGGTCATAAAAAGGATAATAAGGGGAATATAATTAAAAAAGAAATCATAACAGAAGAACATGGTTCAGGAAAGGATTTTTATGTACATGCATCAATGAATCTGACAATATCCAATATAAACATGGAAGATAAATTTAAAGAATTAATGGAAGAAATTTTAGAAGCACCAGGATGAAAGCAAAAGAAATAGTAATACACTGTGGATCACAGAGTACAAAAATGCATCCAAACATACAAACATTATCAGGATTTAGAAGGAATCTAACAAATTTAATACAAGAAGTAAAAGACAGAAGACTATCAGGAAAAATAAAAATATTACTAGAAAATTCAACAAATACAGGATATTTTGGAACAAGAATAAAAGAACTTTATGAATGGTGTATAGCAAATAGAAATGATGTTTACATGTGTATAGATACTGAACATTACTATGCAGGAGGTAACAATATACTACAAATAATGAAAGAAATCAAAACATATAAGAATAAAATTAAGTTAATACATTTAAATGGAATACCATCAGAAGTAAAAGTTGGAGATGGAATAGATAAACATGCTAGTATTTTTAATAGCAGATTATCTGATATAGTTACAAAAGAAATAATGAGAACAGGGATAGATGTAATATTGGAAGGACCGAAAGAAGATAATGAAAAGGAAATAGAGTATGTTAAAAAACTAATGACTAATGAGATTAATATTTTTGGAAATCTTAAAAAATGATGGAAAGGAATACCTGATTATGATAGTGATGAAATCAGTGAAGAAGGCCAAATGGTAATAGATCCAGCAGATAACTATGCAGAGAAAGAATATTTCAAACAGCAATACACCAATGCTCCAGAAAAATTGAAAACTGAATTATGGAATAAATTTGGAACAAGAATAAGGGGGATGAAAAAATATTTAGATAAAGTCATAGAAATAGATAAAGATCCTGCAAGAGTGGCAGCAGCAGAATATTGGAAAAGACAAATCACAGAAGAAGAAAGACAGGAAAAGATTGAAAGACAAATACCAGAACAACATTATGAAGAACCACCTAAAATACAAAAACAAGTTGAGTTTGAAGAAAAAGAACCAGAAGAATTTGAATTTGAAAGATTTAAACCACCTGAACAATATATCAGGAGACAACCTGAGAAGGTACATAAAGATACAATAATTGTGACAATAGCTTATGATGACAATGGAGTATGGATAAAGAAACAAGGGGACCTTGGAATAGTCACAGGATGGAAAAAATTGATGAAAAGAAAAGAAGAAAAACAGACAATAAAAGAAATAATTAGAACAGAATACAGAACAACTAAGATATATGAAAATAAATTTGTTGGAACCAATGAAATAGAAACAGATATAATAAAATTCTACCTTGTAAAGATAAAAGGAAGTAACAAAATCTCCAAGAAATATAAGAAAATTGATTTTAAAACCTTTGAAGACTTACTACTGGGAAATCACAAAATAAAGCTTGGAAGAAGTTATGAAGAAATGTGTGATGAGTATAAAGAAATGGGACAGAAAATTATGAGACAATTGAGCAAGAAAATATTGAAAAAAATTACTGAAATCACTGAGATAAATGCATTACAAGAAATACCGCAAGAGTCAGAAATTGAAAAAGAATAAAAATTGAGAGAAGAATATAAACAATATATTAGACATAAAGAAGAACAAGACAGAAGAAGAATGGAAATAAATTTTATTGGAAAAGAGCTTGGAGCAGTTGCTAGAGAAAAAGGATAGAATAAAACAAAATACATGGAATGAATGATGCCAATAAAGAAATGCAAGTAAAATTATCAACCAATGAAAAGACCCCAAAGAAAGTTAGTAACAAATGGCCAAAAGAACCCTTAAGAGAAAAGACAAATCAGGAACTATCAGATATCATTAAATCATTGAATATACCAAAAACATATGAGAAATTAACAATAAAATACAGGAATTACTTTGGACAAACAATAGTAGAAATAGGTAAGATAAGGGGAGCATACTTTACAATAGAATTAAAAGAGGGAGCTGAACCATATTATACACAACCTTTTCAAAAAAGTGCCGAAGCCACAGAGGAAATAAGAAAACAAACAAAAGAATTGTTGGCACAGAGTATTATAGAAGAAGTGGGGCATTCAAAATGGCAGGTAGCATGTACAGCTGTACCCAAGAAGATAAATAAAATCACAAAAATAAGTGAGTGAAGAATTGTATAAGACTATAGAGAACTGAACAATAAAACAAAGACAAAGCAAATGGTATTCCCAAAAATTAATGACGCAGATGTTAAGATGCTAAAATTTAAATATTTTACAGCTCTAGATTGCTTATCAGGATATTATCACATAGAAGTACCAGAAAGGTATAGACACTACTTAGCATATGGAGTGCTAGGCATGGGAACATATCAACCAAAAAGAATGTTCTTTGGATTAAAAAACGCAAAGCATATTACCAAAAAACCATACAAAGAATAATCAATAAGCCTTTATTACAAGAATAGGCTGTAGTATACATCGATGATATTATAATTGGAGCAGGCACAAAGGAAAAATTACTAGATAGAACTAAAGAAGTTATGATATTGCTAGGAGAAGCTGGATTAAAGTTAAAATTATCAAAGTGTGAGTTCGAACAAGAAGAAGTGGAATTCTTGGGATGGAGGATCACATATAGAAAACGAAAAGTTTCAGAAAAACGGGTGAAGATAATACACAATTGGGAATATAGAAAAATATAGAAAAATTCCTAGGGATCTTAGTATACATAAGACAATTTATATCCATAGCACAAGAATTGTTAGCACCTATACGAGAAGTAACAGAAAAAACTTTAGACAAAAAACGAAAAATTAAAGGGGAAGACAAAAGATCAATCAATGATGCTGAAGCAAGGGCAGCCTTTGAAACTGTGAAAAAATTGATCACAGATAACTCAGCCTTAGTAGACCCAGACTGGAGTAAGCCTGTGGAAATCTATACTGATGCAAGTAATTATGGAATAGGGGGAGTAATTAAATAGGATCACGGTATAATAGCATATTATGGAAAAACGTTTACAGAAAGTGAGAAAAAATGGAACATAGTCAGAAAAGAATTGTACGTGATACAGAAGACAATAGAAGAAAATACTGAATTCTAATGATTGTATCAACCAGGAATAATAATAGTTTATTGCGATAATAAAGCACTGTGGACACGTTAAATAAGACGAGTGACGCACCAATTGAAAAAAATATGTTATTCCTATACTATAAAGTTGTGGAACTCAGATTAACTATTAAATACATAAAAGGAAAAGAGAACACTATTGCAGATACATTGAGTTGGTATAAGAAAAAGATCAGTGAGATTAAACAAAAAAAGGGAAATATGAATAAACAAAGAAGCATAAACAAAAAGAATAATAGGTGGAACAATACTAACAGCATAAACAGTATGATAAGTTACAAAAACTGAACTAAACCAAGATGGAATGGCAAAAACGCGAAGAGGATCTATAACAAAAAAGTACTAAGCGGACAATGGACAAAAGAAGATATCCACATATATAAAAAGAATCTCAGCAAAGCTAGAAAACTTCAGTGAGCAGGAAATCACTCCTATGGCAACATTAGTGACCATACCAATAATCACAAAAACACTCTTGCAAAAAACTACACAACTCACCACCAATATTATTGCAAGTACCATCACCATATCTACCATAGAAACTGTCACCACCAACGGAGATGGTGTGAGCACCTTACAAAACATCGAAGACATCCTAATTATCACACTCACAGGCATTTTTTCATCAGTTATCATCTACTGCATCAAGACGAAGAAACATAATGAACTAAGGAGACAGGCATAAAACTAGACACAGGTACCTGAATCACTTGCTAATTATCTGAGTAGCGGTTTAGACGGAGAAGAATTGCAGAACCCATTACCACAATTCCAGGAAACTAATTTACTAAATCTCATGGAAAACTAATAATAAAATACATGCATACAGGGGACCTTGCCACCATATATCAGCAACAGATAGAAAAAACTTTCAACAGGCTCGAACAATCTATCGTGGATGCCGTAACTATTACAATAATAACCTGCATCACATTTATAGTAGGCATATTGATCCTAAGGGAACAACTAAATTATCGAAGAAAGTGTCAGAAATATCGAGATAAGTTTGGCGAAATCAACATTAGATGAACTATACTAATATAACAATGTCAGAAGGGGACACATCCTTGAACCAGACAGGACAACAGGCAATCACTGTAATAATAATCGTAGCAATAATTTCATCCATCAGATTTATCATTCTCACAACCATCATAGTAAGGCGTAATACACAAAGAAATGTCAAACAAAGTGTCTTGGCAAGCACCAGAACAGGGAGAGCCATCCTTAATAGATTATGAGTGTTGTAACACTTCAGGTACCTATGACCACAGAAATATTCACGAAACTCATTACATCCATCACCACCGCAACACCTTCAGAAGTAACTACCACACTCTTTACTATCACTATCGTCACGAGTACTGGCTTACCCAGGAATGGAATATTCTTGGATACCACCGATGAGATTTCTTTATTCCTAGGTATCGCTATATTAATTGCAGGTATTGTACTGACTTTCGTGCAGTGTAATTGGGTACAGAAAAAATGAGAAGAAAAGGAAAGATACGAGAAAATACAAAAAATAATCAACCGAAAGAGCATCGGAGAAGAGGTATAATGCATTTTACGGAAGTAATAGACATGAAGGGAAAATGGAAACAACAAATAGAACAGAGACAAACAGCGAGAGAAACCGCAAGGATGAAACAACTGTATGGAAATATAATGATTGGAGTACCAATGGGTGAGACAAAACTAAACGAGTTAAAAGAGTTATTGGAAAAACTCCAAGGATAAGGCTCTGACATAGATATGGTAGGAAAGATGTTAAAAAATTTAAAAAGAAGGAAGGGAAATAATAATAATAGTAACAGTAACAGTAATATCTCAAAGAAATCTTTGAGCAACAGAAAAAGAATGGCATTACTTGAATATATGTATTAATTATTATTTTATTTTGATAATAAAATTGTTATTTTAATGGATCAAAAAACCATAAACATCAAACGATGCTAAATGATAGGAAACGAAGTAAACAAAAGGTAAACAAACAAATGAAACATAATTGAATGACAAGAAATAAAGATTTGTTATAAATATATACAGAGGACTACCATCCGAAACAATAACAACTTGAATAAAATGAAATGCAAACAACAACGGAAAAGAAAGTTACAATAAAACTCAGAAAAAATCAAGAATCCATAGAAGTATATATCACAAAGGATGAAACCGAAAAATTTAAATGAATCTATAAAAGATTCGTTGAACTGACAAGAAAATTCTCAAAACTACCAAAAATCGAAAAAGTAATTAAATATAAAGGGAAAAATAAAGCACATTATTATAGGTATAGGGGAAATGTCATCAAGGAAAAAGAGCAAGTTGGGAAACTCGACAATATCCTAAAATGAATGATTGGACAAGGAAAAATCAATAAGAGGGAAATAAAACCTGAAGAAAGAAAGATATGATACGAAGAGAATGACCAGACAAGGGAAGACTACATACTATTCGGAAGAAGGTTCTTTGAATTCTGTGAGGGATTTCCAGAACTCGCAATAGAAAAAACTACTAGAGGAAGACTCGAAGCAATCTTGAACGAAGAAAAATTATTACCCAAAGATTGTAAGGATAATTATACACCCAAACAAATTAGTAAGTATTTTGAAGGAATTAAAGAAAAGGATAATAATCCAACAGAAAGACAACACAAGACAATAAAAGTAAAAGGGGAAAAATGACAGGACCTGTATACTTACTAAAATATACTTATTATTGGGACACGAAACAACACATACTGGTCATAGAAGATATTAAGTTAGGACGCATCAGCATTGGAATTATTGATTTAGGGTTAAGCAATATATTGTTAAGAATTTATGGAAGACATATTGTTAAGAATTTATGGAAGACTCACCAAATACGAAAATTGTTAAAAATTTGAAAGTAGTGAAGAAAGGAGGCTTGACTGTCACACTTATAAAATAGTATCCAGAATACACAAAGATAACGAATTAAGGAAAACATTTGCAATACTATATGAATATACACAATATAAGGCAGGGATCAAGAGATATAATAAAATTATAATATTCATGGATATGAGAGGGACTAGGAAACAAATCACTGAAGAACAAGCAATAGAATTGGGGAGAATATTAAATAATGGAATACACCCTACCACTGAGATATATGAACCACAATAAGAAGCAATACTTATAGACGAAATTACCAACCTATTATATTTCTGAAATGAAGAAGACTGGAAATCTGAAGTATTGCCAGAAATTGAAGAATCTCAAGAAGACAATAACAGAATGTGAGAAGATGATGAATTTATATGACTCAGAAATTTTAATGAAGAATCACAAAGTGTTTGGTATTTACGAGTTATCATTAATGATAATTGAAATAGCATTAGAAGAGAATACAGTACAACAGAAAGGGTATAACGAGATGAAAATTAAATTGATTACATTAAGGAGAATATGGGGAACTTGTAAATTTTGGCAGAAATTAACTTAGGAACAACTAATCAGAGAAGAATTTAATCATTGAAAAATATACTTATGGGAATTTTGTAGCCTATGTGGAGAAGAAATGACTGGGTCATACTATAAAAATGGAAGAATACATACATATGTCGCATACAAAGAAGGAGAAATGAACAGGGAAAGGAAATACTATCAAAGAATTGGACCTATTAAGGTTATAACTATAAGGAAACCTAGAAGAATATTTAATTGGGAATATAGGAATAGAAATAGATGTATATATCATTGTTGGAATTCATCGGGACATTGTAACCGAGGGATAATGGTGAAAAGGATAAAAAAGAATGACATCGATAAGTATAGTAAATGGAGACATGATGATATCCAAAACTATATAAACAGACATAAATTTATTCATTAACTTTATTTTTTAATTATCAATTTGTATTATCACAAATATTTCAATAAAGGAACATATTAATTATGGGAAAAAGAAATGAAAAAGCAAATGTCACAACAAAAAGAAATCACATAAGAAAACCTACTGAAAGGTCAGATGCTGTAATAACAGGGCGAATTGGGAAAAGGGTAACACCCACCGAAAGGACTAAACTTAAGGATAAAGGAGACGCATTTGAAATAGATGTGTTTATAAACTCTGATACGAATTGGGACTGATACAGAAAATAGAAGATGGATTTTACGACAAGATGATGGGTAATTATATCCCAATAGGAAATAGAAATATCGACATAGCAATTCAAACACAACAACACATATTAATAATACAGTGCAAAGATCATGCAAAACCAATAGACGTGACATATGTCAGGAAATTTTTAGGAGCATTAATTAAGTTTAACGAGAAGTGTAAAGAAAATACTTTAATAGGAATAATGGTATCCAGGAATGGATATAGCCGAGATGCGGTGAGAGAGTTAAATGGAATTAGCGTAAGAATGATATTAACAATATACAAGGAATTAGACACATTGAAAGAAAAAATTATAAATACTCGGGAAAAAGACCAGAGTAATCAAAAAAGCACATACATTGAGAAAGGTAAACATTGGAAAATTACAGACGCAAAAATTATATAAATAGAAGAAAAGAACATAATTATAAAATAAAATGAATAAGAAAACAATATTTGTGATCGTAGAAGGAACCATAGGAGCAGGAAAAATCACATTTATATCACAACTAGAGAAAGTATTAATACAACAGGGAAAGACTTATCAGATATTAGGGGAAAGAATTTCTAAAGAACTGACAGAAAGGTTCTGTAGAAACCCTGAAAGATTTGGATATACCATACAGGAAAATGTAATTAATACCAGGGAAAGACAATTAAATGAAGCAAATCATGTTCAATACATAATATTGGATAGAAGCATAATATCAACAAGGATATTTACAGCACATCTTAAGGAAATGGGATATGTAACAAAAGAACAGAAAAAGGTATTGTATAATGAAACACAAAAATATTTGAAATTACTGAAAAACAGGATAGTGATATACTTAGACATAGATAAAGAAGAAGAGCTTAAAAGAATCAAGGAAAAATAGAAATTGAAACAACAAGAGTATTTGAAAGAAGATTGCCTGAAAAATACTTTGAGAAACTCACAGAAATATATGAAAGGGAAGTAAGAAGAAATTATAGACAATATATTAAGCTAACATTACCTAGGATGAAAAGAGAAAGGGATACCCTAATAATTACACAAGAATATGAAGAACAGGTAAACAAGATTTTTGAAAAAATGAATAACTTATCTAGTTACACATGTAGGAGATTTGTCATAGCAGTACTCTATAAAGAAAGCAAGGTATACTTATCAAAAAGAACAAAGAAACATAAGGAATATTATGGAAAATATCAAGTACCTGGAGCGAAGGTAGAAATTGGTAAAACATATGAAGAAGCATGTAAAAGAGAAGTAGAAGAAGAAACTGGACTAAAAATCAGTGAAGAAAGACTAGTTCACTTAGGAACACACTATGATACTAATAAGAAAAGGATTATTTGTAAGGTATATACCTATGAACTAAAAGAAGCAGAAGAACCAGAACTAACAGAACCTTAAAAAAACATCACATGGACAGGATACCCACTGAAATAAGTATTTACAAAAGAATTGACACCAATACTGGATGTATTCCAAAATTATATATTGAATGAAGTAGATAAAGAATATAAATACATGGTCAGGACAGGTGACAAAAAAAAAAAATTGAAAATACCAACATGTCTAAAAAAATCAAAGAACTGGAGGAAGAAATCAGAACACTAAATGATATTGTTGAAGCACTACAAGAAAGATTAGATGATAAAACAAATGAGGCACAAGCTAATGAAATCTTATACACCGAACTGCAAAATATTATAAAAAAAAAAGAATATGAAGATCATAAAAAGGATAAAATCATACAAGGATATGAGAAAAAGGATGAAATCATGTGTAACAAAATATTGGATCTCATAGCCATCATCAAAAAATGCATGAGAAATAACTCATAAGAAGATAGTCATGACATAATGGTAAAATTGAGAGAAAATATAAAAAGACTGATTTTAAGACATACTGAATTAGAGCAAAAAATAAAAGTACAAAGGGATTTGGTAGGACCTGAAGTAAAAGATCTGAAACAACAAATTGAAAGATTAACACAACAATTAAAGGAACTTGAAGAAAATAATACAAAACTATGGGAAGAGATAACAATAAGAGATAAGACAATAGAGCAATACAAAAAAATCATAAAGAAACAGATAGAAAATGCAGATAAAGAAATTGAAAGAGATAATAAATATCAAGAAGTACTTAAGAAAATAAGGAAAAAGAAACAACAGGCAGAAGGGAGTAGTAGCAACAAAGGAAAAGGCAAAAAATAATAAGAGGTGGATCCAATACAGATAACACCATTAGCCCAAAGGGTTGAGATACTAGCCTATAAAATAAATATATGGGCACACATACTTGGAAAACACTATGGAAGTGAAAAATTACACAAACTTGGGGAAGAAACACTTGAAAAGGTATTAAGAGAAGTAAAAAGAAGAGTATTAGGATGCTATGTATATGATGACCCAGAAATTGCAGAAATAACAATACGAATATAAGAGGGATCATCTGAAGAACTGGAAGAACTTAATGAGATAAATCCTGATGAACTAGAAGAAATATTAGTCACAGAACCAATAGAAAAGAATTTTGAATACCTTATGTATGAAACAATCACAATTCAGAATAGTGAAACAGAATCAGAAAAAAATTATATAAACAGCCCAATTGAACCAGATGAACAAACAGAATTTGAAGACCAAAAAGAAGAAGGTAAACAATTAATAGAGGAACAAGGACTAGAGTAGGAAATAATATTTAATGATAATTTTGAAGATTTTTCAGATATAATAAGTCAACCAGAAAGGTCAGAAAGTATAAATAGTCAAGAAATAAGTGATTCAAAATCAGAAAATAATTCAGAACCTGAATTTAATATTGAAGACTTTTTTGAATTACTAAACAACCCATTAATAAATAATCAAGAAAATAATTTGTGGAATATGGCAGCAGAAGCGGCAAGTTTAAACAGTGAAGCTCAAAGGGAAGTAGATGAATAGAACAATTTACCTAGAAAATTGTTATCACAATGGAAGAATATATCAGCATTTGATGGAACAAATGCAAGAGAATATATTGATAAAATAATGAACCTAGTAGTTGCACTGGAACTACCAAAAGGAGATGAACCAAATGAACAATATAAGGCAAACAATATAGGAGTAATGAACCCTGTATACATATATGTAGGAAACGTAGCCCCATACAGGAATGGACAGAATGGTAATATACATAGAGACGAAAAACAAATAGCACCAGCAACTTAAATAGAGAAGGAAACCTTACACACATAGCAGGAGTTGAGCCCTTGAGTCTATCAGAAAAGTGTGAAAGGGCATACCAGGTAGTATTATTTCTAGTATCTGCTTTAACTGGAGGAGCCAGGACTGCATGGTACAACATGCAGGAAAATGAGAGACCAAGAACATTAATGCCATTCTACATTACTATTCAGTGGACAATAACTCAGCCAATGATGTACAGGTAGGGATAGCAACAGGATATACTAAATGGGTAAGAGACACATGGTATCAAAGATCAGAAAGAGATGATGCATTTGATAAATTACATACTATAAGATTTAATTGAACAAATTATACAAGCATATCAGAATATAACATTAAGTTCAATGAACTAGTAAATAGTGCAGAACAAGGGAGAGCTGGAAATAATAGATAGGTAGTCAGGAGATATATAGACTCATTAATAGAATTCCCTGAAGTAAGAGAGACAGCAATCGATGAAAGAACAAGAAGATATGAATACGGAGGTGTTGAAATGACATTACAACAAGTAATGAGCTATGCATCTAGAAAAGAGATTGATCTCAAATTAAAAAATAAGAAAATATACTTAAGATTTACAGGAAAAAATCCAGTCAGACAAAATTCAAGATATGTAAGAAGAAAAAGTTTTGGAAATAGAAATAGGATGATAAAAGAAATTAGTGAAATAACCCAAGGAATAAATGAAATAACAATAAAACAAGAAGATCAGGAAAATACATCTTTAAATGTTAGCTTTAGAACACTAGTAAGGGTGAAGGATAGATATGAGATAGATGCAAGGTTAGGAGGGGGAAGAGATAGTAATGCCAGATCTATGGAAGGATACCTTAAAGGAGAAATAAGAAAAGTAACATAAAAACAAGACAGCACATGCTTCAAATATAGGACGCAAGGACACTGGGCTAGTGAATATAAGACAAATGTTGACATTAATAAAATATGTGATATGTGTAAAAAGAAAGGACATATTAAGAAAAATTGTCCAGAAAACCTGGGACAATCAAAGACAATGATGAGATACTATAGGAGATCAAAAGAATTAGAAAGAAGATCTTGTTTAAATTGTGGAGGGGTAAGACATCATATAAAATTCTGTCCGACACCTTCAAGAGAAGCAAGAGACAGAATGCCATCAACTACACATAGGGAACTAATGAGAATCAAATGCAGAACTTGTGGAGGAAAGGGTCATGAAGAATCAGTACATAAAAAAATAAATTATATTGAAAATAAAACTAGATATTCAAATAATTATGGCAATAAATACCCAAATAATTATAATAGATATAGTAATAGATATCCAAATAAAGAAAATTTTACCAAATTCAGAAACACAGGAACATATTATGGGAGGAGAACTTATTGACAACACTCGGAGATAAATCTTATACAAAAAATGGACAATGAATTAATGAAAAGTGACTTAGAAATAAACTTCATACAGACTACCCTGTTTGGAATGATTACTTCATTACTGGGAAGACAATTGAAAGGATTAATATTACAAACATTAAAGGACAA
>CAJVPT010001321.1:0-22034 GCA_910592055.1 Acaulospora colombiana
TTTCTTTCTGTCTTTTGTTTCTTGCAAGTGGTCAAAGGTATTATATTTTGGATAGCAAAGTTATCTTCCTTTCAATTGACTTCTTCAATACAGCGTGTAATATCTTTTTCCTCTTGTACTCAAAAAACTAACCACTCATTTCTATTGATAAACTCTTTTCGCAAAAGGTTTCTTTTTTCCTGTGGAAGTTTAAGAATGTTGCTTAGATATGTCTTTGTCTCATTTTCTGTTTCTTCTGGAATATTAGCCGTCATTGCACCTAATCTATAATTTCCTTTCTTTTTTATAAAGTAAGGGTTGGTTGATGGTGCTATGTCTCTATTTCTAGTTGTGTAAGAGCTATGTTCACTAATATATTGTCTTTTTACTATTTCTTGGAGTTTTTGTGCTTCCAGTTATTCGATTTCCTGTGCATATATCATTGTTACTTCATTATCTATTGTTGATTCATTATCTATTTGTTCGACAATCTCCATTGGTTGTCACTCTGATTCATGCTGAATTTCAGGATTCTTGATGATTTCCATGAGCTTATCTTCAATGAAGGGTTGTAGAAGATCCTCTTTAATCCATTTGCCTTGTTGCCAAAAATATATGATATGTTGAGTTAGGATTCGTTCCTTATGAAAGGTTATCACGTCTACTCCTAGTATCTTAGCTATAATACTATCAAGAATAGTATATGTTTCTGGTGACGAGGCTTCTGGTCCACTGGATTTATAGTTTCTTTGTTTAAGTAGTTGTTGTGAAACCCATAGAGTAGAGTGTTCGTCATGTTTTTTTGAGAGGTTGATTAACGTGTTTACTATATCCTCTTCTCTTTTGCTAACAATCTATAATATACGTTGTGCTCTATTCATATCTGCTATTGGTTTAGATTTGTTAATAGATCACATGATTACTTGTTTATGTTTGTTAGTTATTCTATTTTTGGATCGCGGATAAACCTTTCTGTGGTTGTTGTTGTTTATATTTTTGATTATGTAATACAGAAAAATCTTGTTGTGTTGTTTTGATATATTTATTTGTTGATATTGAAGATCCTATTCAAATTTTGCGAGTTGTTATTGTGTTTATGTGGAATGTCAATTAACTTGTTTGGACCACGAGTTATACGTATATGTGTGTATTTTGTTTATCATTTTTACGTGTATACTTGTTTTGCCTGTTCACTTTTATGTGATCATATTCATATAACAAGATGAAGAATAGGTATGTTGTTTTTGTGTGTATGTATGTTTAGACTGTCTTATCCTTGGAGAGCTTTGATATCCTTCTGAGCCTTTGAGTGACTGAAGTAACTTGATTTATCGAGTAAACTTAGTTGCTTCTTGGGTTCCTTACAGTGTCAAGAAAGATGTTAACCTGCACTGGCCTGGCTGTAAGCTGTGTGAAGTTGATATTGGCTCCCTTTTTCTGACTGTGAATCAATTTACAGGTATCTTTTCTTTCTCCTAAAAATTTTAAGAAAAAGAAGTAAAAGAAAATTAATAAAACAATATATACCTCTTTCCTTGATGTTTCTGAAGGGCTTGTTGTATGTGTATTGTTGAAGCTTAATAGCTTGGTTTGAAAGATATGTTGTTTTTCCTTGTGTATTTGACCAGGTTTGCTTTTTCAAAAAAAATTGCCAAAAAAGGAAATTTTTAGGAAAAAGGAGAATCAATGGAAAGAGTTTTTTTTTTATATAAACAATATACTTATTTCCTATCTTGTTATGTAAATATAAATACATAAAAATAGATAAATAAAACAAGTATATATATAAAAGCAACAATCAAAATATGCAAGTACATATATAACTTGTCATCTAAATAAGTTGATTGATACTCTATACAAACACAATATCAATGCTCAAAATTAGAATAGAATTATCAATATAAACAAATAAATATATCAAAACAACAAGTAAGATTTTTCTATATTACCTAATCGAAATATATAAATAATAACAACCTTAGAAAGGTTTATTAATGACCTAAAAATAGATAATCGATAAATATAAATAAGTATTCACATGATTTTCAATAGATTTAAGTCACTAAATATGAATAAAGCACAACATACTATATATTATAAATAGTCAATAAGAGAGAAGAGGATATGGTAAATACCCTAATCAATCTCTCAAGAAAATATAATGAATACTTTACTTTATGGGCCTCACAACAATTATACAATAAAGAAATAGTGAATCCAATGGATTAATAGCTTTATTACCAGAAATATTTACTATCTTAGATAACATTATAGCTAAGATATTTTGAGAGTTGATGTAATAACCTTTCATAAGTAAAGAATTCTAATTCAGCACATCACATATCTTTGGCAATAAGATAAAGAGATAAAAGAAGATCTCCTACAACTCTATATCGAAGACAAGTTCATAGAAATTATCAAAAATTTTGAAAACTATACTAAACCAGAGCAACAATAAATGGAGATTATTGAACAAGTAAATAATGAATTAATAGTAGAAATAAAGTAACAATGATGTATGTATAAAAGATAAAAAAGTTTAAATTACAGGAACTCTAAGAAATAGTCAAAAGATAATATATTAGTAAACATAGCTCTTATACTATTATAAATAGAAATATGGTACCATCAACAAATCTGTACTTCATAAAAAAGAAAGAAACCTATAGATTAGATGCAATGGCAACCAATATTTCAGGAAAAACAGAAGATGAAATTAAACCTACTTAAGTAGCATTCTTAAACTTTCACAAGAAAAAAAAAGCCTATTGAAAAAAAAATTTATTAACAGAAATAAGTGGTTAATTTTTTGGGTACAAAAAGAAGAAGAAGTTAATCAAAAAAAAGACAAATTTGTAATTCTATATAAAATACCTTTGACTACTTACAAGAAACAAAAAACAAAAAAAAATTTAAATAAAAAAGTCTTTCAAGAATCTAAAACTGATATTTAACATATATATCTAATAGTTATGAATCAAAAAATCAATAAAAATCTTATAAAGGCACATTTAAAAAGATATGTAAAAGTTTAAAATATTTATATTTATGAGGTAAACATAAAACTATGGATAAAAGCTTATATCAAATAGCACAAATATTTTAGCTTAAATCCTGAAGCAATCTGGATAACTTCAATTAATACAGAAATGTCAACAGCTATATTCTTTAAGTTTAAGCTCAGTGACAATAAAATCAATCAAATATTAATTGAGAAAAATAATAATTTAGCAAGACTTCTGTGTACTGACAAAACCTATACTAGTCTGATAGCCAGAGTATTGAATGGTACTCAAGCTAAGGTATGCTACAATATATACTCAAAGATCCCCACACACTCAAGAAATATAACTTTACAGTAGTTTGCTTCAAAATGAAAGAAGAAAGAGATAAGGCATGCAAACAATATATTTTTTTACAAGGATATTACCTCTTATGGAGTATCAAATATACATCCAAACTGGAAAAACAAAATTTTAAAGTAAAAATAAAAGTACAAGATTTAGGTCCAAAAGTATAAAAGTAGATGATGAATTAATATCTGGTGTATAATTAGATTATAAATCAATATCTGATATACAATCAGAAAATGAATCAACAGATTCTATTTTTACTTTGCCAAGTTATTATAGTTTCAAAAACTAGAGACAAATCAGATATATAAGTAATAATAGAATAGAATGAGGAAAGAACAAAAGAAATGAATACCCTGCAACAGGAAGCAATAAAAAATAAATTAGAAATCAGCAAAGTAATAGACATAGTTTTCTTGAAGACAAGGCAAAACCCAAAATAGAAAGCACTCAAGATTTACTAAAGAGTATTTTAGTCAATCTGAAAAGATTACATGTTAGAATAGACACTTTAGAAGAACAAACAGTCTTCAAAAGATCAAAACCAAGTAATAGAGAAGCAAACCACTCCTAAAGGCACACCAGTCCTTAATAACAATCAAAAGAAGCAAGAGTTTACTGCCTCCTTATCAAAAACCATAAATATGGGCAATAAACAAACTTTAATAAACAATATGAGTTAGAAGAATAAAATATCTAGATATCTTAACATTTTTATAGAATGAGTGAAAAGATTTCCTAAATAACAATAGTAGACATAAACTATTCAAGAAAATTAAAAAAGAAGATAATATAGATAAAAAAGCAATCAGAATCAGTATATATAATGTCAGAGGGATTACTGATAAAACAAAGTAACAAAACCTAATTAAAGAGATACTAGAACAAGGAATAGGTATATTGGGATTATGCAAAACAAAACTAATACAAGTCAATGCACAATAGACATTCAATAATCAGAAAGACTACAAATACTTTCATAGTACCAACAAAGATATACCATTTGGAATAGGATTGGTCTCTTAATCAGAAGAGATTTGCAAAAAAGATTGCATCAATAGAAAAAGAAGAAAAATATATTATTGCTACTAATATACTTATGAAAAGAAAAAAGATCTGTATTATACAAATTTATATTCCTTTCAACAACTAAGGTATAAAATGATACAAAATAAGATAATCAATCTTATTAAAAGAAAATATAGATAAGGCTTTTACACAATAGTAATAGGAGATTTTAATACAGCCTATAACTCATTAGAGAATAGAAAGTTTACTTCCAAAGCAAGCTTTAGACTATCATAATAAT
Source organism: Acaulospora colombiana (assembly GCA_910592055.1). Lineage (NCBI taxonomy): Eukaryota > Fungi > Glomeromycota > Glomeromycetes > Diversisporales > Acaulosporaceae > Acaulospora > Acaulospora colombiana. The sequence continues at coordinate 4,642 of CAJVPT010001321.1, forward strand.
CTGAAATTCCATTATTCAACTTCCTTGATTAATAGAACTTTATAGATACACAAGCCATATGGGAAGGCAAAAAAAAAACTTTAATAAAAAAAAAACTAATAAGTAGTAATAAAATAGATTATATTTGGATTTCATTTAGGTTAACAAATTATTTACTGCTTCGATTCAATAATAAAGACATGGAAAACATTATAGGTAGTAATAATACCATGCTTCTAATAATACCATATGACAAAAATCTTTTCATAAGAAATAGAATCACAAAACTCTCTACAAATATATCAAGAAAAATTGATATAAAGTGAATATCTTCATTACAATAGCAAGTCTTTCATAAAAGTGTAGATCATAAATTTAAAATATCATTAGAACCTTTGTTTCAAAAAAAATTTAATCAAGATGAAAAGAAGGATCAGGCAAACAAACTATAAAAAACCTTTGAGAGACTATTATGTAAAGTAGCCTTTAATAAACTGGCAACAAAAAAAAATCAATCCAGTTAGAAGAAAATCTTACAAACATAGTGTCAAATTCATTGGCTATAGAAAAGCATTACAACTTAAAGGACTTTAAAACAAAGTAAAGATATCAAAAGAAATAAATAAGCTACAGGCCTTTGGTTTAGCTATAGAAAAATATAATAGTACTTGCAGTCCAAGTCATCAAATTGAAAACCATTGTATCCAATATAGTATTTCTAATATGCCATAAAAATCCTTAAAAAAAGATATCCAAAATACTGTAATAAAAATAGCCTCTAATACCATTGGATAATTATTTTAGTCATAATATTAATTCTATTTCCATTTTTATCTATTTATTTATAATTATTTCTTTAATATTCTTTGATATTCTTATTTATACTTAATTAGCATAGATTACTTTATCAAATGTAGTATATGATATAATTTACCATAGATCAAGTAGCCCAGAAAGCTTAGGAGGCCCAAGTGACTCAAGTGGCCTATTTTTACAAGTATATAAGCAGTCATAATTTCTCAAAGTAGAATTAGTTTGATGATAACTTCACTTGACTTTAGAAATTTAGAAATAACTTTATTTTGATTTCTTGAAAATTGAATATTTTCTTTTGATTTTAAGACTAAAGGAATTGTTTTAGTTTTCTTGATTTTTATTAATAAACTTAGGTTTTAAGTGAACCATATTTCTTGTAAAACACTGTGTGACACTATTTAAAGGATTCTTGATGAATTTATTCTTTGATATTTCTTTTTTATTATAAACCACTTCTTTAATTCTTTCTTTGGGAATTGTTCTTTTAAAAGCAATTTCACTTGGATACACTAGTCAAATATAAATTTGATTACATTTTGATGATAATAACAGGACTCTACTTTTTAAAAAGGATATTTATAGGACTCTGATCTCCAAAAAGAATATCTGACAGGACCCTGTTCTCCAAAAAGGATATTTGATGAATCTTGCTTTCCAAAAAGGGTTTGAAATAGGATTAATCTTTCTTGAAAGGACAATTGAATAAATAATAACTTTGATAACTGGATTCCAAAACCACCACCAGATTTTGCAACTACTTATCCTGAATACTCTTTTGAAACTTCATCATAATCTTCTTCAATCCCTTCTTTGGATACTTCTAATCACAACCAATATAATACAATCCATTCTTATTCACTATCTTATAATTTGACAATGAATAATATTTTTCAGGACCCTTGAAATCAAGCAAGACATCCTTACACCTTGAATCAACCTTGGAATAGATATTTTTCACAAGGTTAGGATAATAATAAAGAAAGTAATGAATAGAAGGAGTGCAATAACAATCATCAGGACAACAGGGAGGATGAGCAGCAACCACTACCACATAGGAATAGGCCAGGTCAAAGGCAAAAAAATAAGTAAAGAAAGGAGTAACAAAATCAACCTATTTATGATTATGGGCAAATAATGATTAAAATTTTATTAGTGTATTGTGACAACTCTCTAAATCAATTGCTGGAATGAATGTATCAAGGAATAATAACCAAAGGGAAACAAAACTAATGGACATATCAATCTTCAAAGGAGAGAAACAAGATTCTCTTACTTGGCTCAATAAATTTGATAAAGAATACAAGGCAAATTGCATCAATAAATAATGCAAATTTAAAATACTTCTCTTTTATCTCAAAGGAATTGCATATACTTGGTAGTTTTCTATAGATAATCAAATTAATTATTGAAACAATGCAGCACATCCAACTAAATCTTTTGTGCATCAATTTCATGCAACTTGGTGTACTACTTATTACAAATCAAGATGAATGAATCAATTAAGATAACGAATACAAAAACTGTGAATAAATACCTGAATGCAATAACTCTTCTTTACAAGTACATTGATCCTGACAACAACTATTCTTTTGAGAATAAAACTAGACAATTCATCAATGGATTTAGGGATAAATTGAAGGAACCAGTTAAAATTTCTTGTCCTCTAAACATGGCTGAGGCTATCAATTGTGCTTATGCTGCTGAATCAGTTTACTTTAGGAATTCTACTTTAAGTGTTTATTCTTTAAGATGCAATTATTTAAACCAGGATGCTAATGAACTCAAGGATATTAAAATAACAATTACTCAGCTCTCTCAAGGATTTCAACAATTGGCTATTTCAACTAATAGGAGATATAATGGCAACAACAATTTCAATAACAATAATAGGAGAGAAAACCAAAGAAAAACTCATACTTGCAACAATTGTGAAAAAGTTGAACATTTGTAATGTAACTGTAGGTCATATTGCAACAACAATAATTGCAACAATAGGAATGATAGCAATAACTTTAGGAGATCCTACAACAACAATAATAATAACAATAAGAATCAATTCAACAATAATAACAATAAAAGGAGATGTTTTATTTGCAATCAACCTGGACACTTGACAAATCAATGTTCTCAAAGGAATATCAATAATTCAATCAATAGAAATGGATCTAATAGTAACAAATTATCTTTCAATAACCAATCCAACAACTGCAATCAATGGTTCAATTTTTCTATACTGAATTTTGTTGAAGCAGTGGATCTTATGGATCAATATTTAAAAGATTAAGAGGATCTAAAGAGAGTCAGGAATCCCCTATATTTTCAAATCTCTCTATATCAACATTTTATCTACTTGAACAAACTGAACAAATCAATCTCAAAACTATGGAAGCATTGTATTGTGATGCAAAAATTGATAACTATTCCATTTATTTAATTATTGATACTGGGTCAACAAGTAATGTTATTTCTAAGTCATTTTTGAACTCTTTAGGATGCACTATCTATGAATCATCTTCTATCAATCTTGTAAACATAAATAAAGAAAAAAACAATTATTGGGTAAGGTAAAGGGTTTATCAATTACTATCAAAGGAATTGCCATACTTGTCACTGTGGATATGTCTAAATAAACTCAATATATTATCATTATAGAAAATAACTATATTACAAAAGCTAAAGCTATTATTAACTATAACCATTAAACCATGAACTTGAATTATTTGAACAAAAATATTTGATGCAAAGTCATATCTGATTTAATCCAAAAACAACAAAATCAATTCAACCATTTAATACAACAATACCAAAATATAATTGCAATTGATGATTTACCTGTTAGATGCACTAACTTGATCCCTCATCACATTATTACTGAAAATACTCTACCAATTAATTAGTGACCTTATAGGATATCTCCTATTAAACATGAATTTGTGAAAAAAAATATTGAACATATGTTGGCTCAAAGAATTATTTAACCATCTTATAGTCCTTAGACTTCTCCAATTGTATTGATCAAAAAGAAAAATGGTCAAACAAGGTTTTGTGTTAACTATTGAAAGCTCAACAAAGTTACCAAAAAGGATGCTTATTTACTACCTAGGATTAATGAAATTCATGACTTACTAGAAAAGGTCAAATGGTTTACTTCTTTGGATATTGATAGTGGATATTGGTAGGTTAAAATGAATCCAACAGATAAGGAAAAAACTATTTTCATCATCAAACAAGGAACTTTTGAATTCAATGTCATGCCTTTTAAATTAATCAATATACTAGCCACTTTTCAATGACTTATGGATCATATTTTTTATAATATCAAGAAAAAATATATATTAGTATACTTGGATAACATCAACATATATTCTACAACATTTGAGGAGCACTTACAATATCTAAAGGAGGTTTTTGAAAGGTTTGAGCAAATCAATCTTAAGCTCAACTTGGAAAAATATCACTTTTGCAAAAAAGAACTCATATTTTGAGACATATTATCAATCAATATGGAATTCAACCTGATTAAGCCAAAGTAAAAAAGGTGAAAAACTTTGCCATATTAACCAATACCACTGAACTGAGAGGATTTATTGAACCAATATCTTATTACCACTGCTTTATACTAAGTTTTATCACCATTGCTGAACCAATGAACAAGTTTTTAAGAAAAAATACTCTATATCTTAGAAATGAAAAATGTCAATCAGTATTTGAGAAACTCAAGAAAAAATTAACCATCATACCAATCTTGATTTACTCAAATTTCTTCAAGCCTTTTATCCTATATACTGATACTTTTTATAAAGGACTGGAAACTGTTTTAGCTCAATTGAATAAACAAGGAAATGATCATGTGATTGCTTATACAAGCTGAAGTCTTGTTAAACTTGAACTTAATTACTCCATTACTGAAATTGAATGTCTTGCTACTGTCTGAGCCATGAAACACTTCCATTCTTATATCTATCTTCAGGAATTCACTCTTATTACTAATTATTCAACTCTTTAATAGATAATTAATAACCCCACTTTAAATAAAAGAACAATACAATAGATATTTACTATTATGGATTACCCCTTCAAAATTCAATATCAAAAGGCATGAAATATCAAAATACTAATGCATTATCAAGACTCTCTTCAACTTCAACACCTTAATTATGGATTTGAAAACCTATTAACAACTATATATATCTCTCTTTACTAGAAAACTACCTCTGAACTTAATGGCAAAAGAAATAATCTCTTTCAAAAAACAAGTGACACATTATCTTATCCAATACCACATATTATTCTAACACAATACTAAAAATCCAATGGAACCCCTCAAAGTTATTAAGGCAATGAAATTGAAATCAATCTTACACAACCTTCATGGAAACATTCTTACTGGATATTTTGGAATTGAAGCAACCTATAATCAAGCAATGAATCAATATTATTGACCTAATTAGTACAAAACTATTATTAAATATATCAAAAGTTGTAATACTTGCCAACAAGGAGCCCCTATATCACATGAAGAACTTCACACTATAACTATTGAACAATCTTTTGATCACATAGAAATTGATATCATTGAACTTTTGTCAATAACTTCTCAAGACAACTAATATATTGTTGTAGCTACTAAATACTGTATCTTATCAAGTGGCCTAAAGCAAAAGCTCTCAAGGATACTAAAGTCACTACTATTGCAAAATTCATATATAAGGATATTATATATTGATATGAGTGCCTTAAAGTTCTTCTATCTGATCAAGGAATACTATTTGTTAATGAGTTAATGGATGGTTATGCAAATTAATGACTATTTACCATCAACTCTCAGCTGCTTACCATCCATAAATTAATGGATTAACTAAACGATTTAACAAAACTCTTTATAACACTCTGACTAAATATATAAATAATTATAGTAATATATAGAATACTTTTATAGACAAAAAAACTCTTTCTGCTGATCCTCTGCCCACACATAAAAAAGATGTTCACAAGAATTTTTTTATTTCTTTGCTAATAAAGTCTTAATACTATCCTTAAACCAACTTAAAGTTTTACTTTAAGAGATACTCCTAAACCCTCCCTCTTGTTTATATTCGTTTCAAACAAAAACTTGGCTTCCTGTGACCTAGAAAAGTCAAGAAACATCTTCTCTACCTATGGCAAGAAAGTTCTGAAAGGAAGAAGAACTAATAGTATAGTATTTAAAGCCTTTCATATTGAAGCATGTTTATAGAAGTTTTCTGCAGTGGGAGATGGCAAACATAAAGCCATATTTCAAAGTGTCTGCCCACTGTTTCTTTCCTCTTATAGTCGCCCAAAATTTTTGTTGGTTTTCTGGGGAATTTTGCCTATCTCAGTTTGACCCTAAATTTTAGGTAACACAATCTATTGCAAAATATGATTGATGGATACGAAACACATTAGTCGCTGAATGTAAACAAGTACCTACTGGTCATTTCACGTGCTCCGATGATGTCATTGGTGATAGAAAGAGTTGATTGATATCCCGTGTCTACCCCACTTCTTCAATTTGGTTAACCTACAGATCAAGTACTATGAGACCAATAAGATATGAGCAACAAGTCCCCAGGTAATAAAAAAGCTGCTATTTGTTCAAGCTGAGGTCTTTCTCTCCTATAATTCCGGTCAGGCAAAGTTCAAGACCAAGGTCTTCCTCTTATCCCGGTTAGGCAATAAAACTAAACAGTTTCTAGTTCATGCTAAGCTTCAACCCTTTGATTACAATTGAGAATGCATTTTACCAGAAGTTGTTGAAGAATATCGTAATCAACGAGAATCTCCATCACTACCGATAACCTCCCACCATTACAAGGCAAAAGAATTGTTGAGGAATCTGGCCTTTTGAGTAATGGAAGATGTATACCAGTAAAATTTCTTTAATTAGGCATGGCTGCTGGAAGGTATCATACTGAAACAATATGATCCAATCCTTACTAGGTTACATAAGAACCTGGGGTTCATCATAAGTCATCTCTCTACCGCAGGTGGATAAAAAATCACTGCTCAAAGAAGATTGAGACTAAGTGTGTTCTGGAAGTAAAGGTTCCCACTAGGTGATAAGTTTCCTCAGATGATACTCAAGAAGAAAATCAAGATCAAGAATGGATAAGTTCCTCAAATAGTCAGGAAAAGAAAGAATATCCCAATCAGGCATTTCTTATTGAGAAAAGATCTTGAGAAGCAGGTCTTTGGAAGAAACTAGAAATATATTTTTATTTTTTTACTCTTTCATTTTCTTTTTATCTACTTAGACATTTTTAGATATCCCCCTCCCCTTTTTTCAACCCATCCTTTTGTAGTTTCCTGTATTCCAGCGGCTTGGTCAGATATATGGTAGTGATAACTTGCTGGTAATGATGCAGTGGACTAGAAGAGTCTTTACCCAAAGATACTGCAGAGCGAAATATTGTCTCCAAGGCCGAACTTAGAGGCTTTATGCTTACGACGAGGTAGTTAGATTAGAATAATAGTTTAGCTGTAGTATGTATCATGCTGCTCGAATGAAAATATACTTTTGTCTTCATTTGATTAATAAACTGATGATCTAGTCTGGCTACAGGTACTCAAAAAAAAGAGCTTATATCTAATATTAATTAAGTTTAAAAACAAAAAAAAAAATATTAATTTAATATTAAATTACTTTTTTAAACCTTTTTAAAAAATTTATAAAATGAAATTTATAAAATAAAAATTTTTTAATTAATTATTTTTAAAAAATTTTATTATAGTAAAAAATTTAATTTATTTTTTATTTATTTATTTTTTTTAAATCACAACTGGTATTAGATACAAGCTTTTTTATTAAGAATTAAATTAATATTTGGAAAAAATGAATCCATTTAGCATAACATCAATCATCTCATATAAACTATATATTTTTATATATATATAGATTAATAATAACCTATCATAGTTTTTTTTAGTTAGATCTACTATTATTTTATAAGTAAAGATGGATTCCTAAAGAGGGAGGCAGAAACAAAAGTCAAATGTCCTTCACTAGAAAACATTAAAATTTTTAAATTAATAGCTATAAAAAAACTACTTACAATTGTTCTTCATTATTAAAATCATTGATTTATAGCATTTCCTAACTTTTGTTCCTATTTAAGTAAAGAGCTATGAATTTTGTTCCTCAAAAAGGAACATAAGTGATCTGTGAAATTTTATATACTAAATACTTTAAGGATCCATTATTATTCATGAGTGGACACATTAAACTAGAGGTCAGATAGTTAATATATAGTTATCAATAGTAATACTAGGATAGTTAATATTAAGCTATAATTAATTATAAATTACTAAGTTAGTCCTTTTTATATGTATATAATAGGATATTTTACATTCTTTAATACTCCCAAATATTATTCATTTAGATCTTAGAAGGGATCATATCACCTTCTTTATCATCACCTATAATATCAGATCAGTTCCTATTAACTGACTTTTCAATTAAGCAGAGCACCAGATTGGGATATCTTGAGCTAGAATAGTAAGAATTCTGGAGACTGCCAGGGTAGAAGGAATTATATAGTGTTCAGATAATTACCATAGTCCTACAAGTAGAGTCCTGGAATTTTATTTTTCTATCCAGTTTAGAAAGGAATAGTCAGATGTAAACTGTATAACCATATCAGAAGTTTTTCTTTATGCAATTCTCGCAATAGATCTATTTTAGCTCAATAATCAATAAAAAGATTAGAAATTCCATCTTCATGAAACCTGATTATTTCTTATATATGGTCCACATATGATATTGAATTTTGGATCTTGTAATTGTGACCTGGAAGTACTACAATTGTGCTACAAACTTATAGATCTAAAAAATTTATTTTATTTTATTTTTTAATCTACAATCAGATCAACATGTTATGTTTTTTTTATATATAAGAATATTTACAAAATATTTTGACTTTTATATATTAACTTATCCATTATCAAAAAACTATTTCTCTAAATGTAACTTAGGGAATAATATTTTACTTCTTTACTAACTTGGATAAATTCTCTAATTAATAAAATTATTGTCTATAGGATATTACTATAGAACATTTAAATTCTATCTATAGTTAAAAACCAAGCTATTTAGTACTATTATAAATTCAATTCTTAATGATTTTCATATACTTCTTTCTCTTCTTTCTTTCAAAAGCTTCCTCCTTTAGGTCTTCTAAGGATATTAAAGGTTCTTTCTGCTCTTGTGTAGTCTATGCATTGAATCTATACTCAGGTTTTTTAAATTTCTTATCCTTTTCAATAATATTCTACTTCTTTTTCCACTCTATTACTTTAGTGCACAGTTGTTCCAGATATTCTTCTTGAAGTTTTTTCTTATTTTATGACAAAGTTTGTTAATTATGCTTTGTATAGATGCTAGAGGAATTTTGAGTTATGCTTTGAGGTAATTCTTTAAGAAAATGGTTTCATTTTCTTCTATATATCCATTAATAATATTGAAAAGACTTCTATTAGATTACTGGATCTTGTTTAGCTATCTATTTGTTCAATTATCAGTTATAGAATAAATTTCTTTTTTTTTTAAACCCTCTGTCAAGCTAGATATATATACTTTATTAAACATATATATACTTTATATTAAAGATGTATCACTAAAGCTAAGTCTTTATCTAACTCAATCATCTCTATTTTAAGAATTATTAAAACACTAAGTGCAACTTTGGAAGTGATTTATTGTTCTATTAGTAGTTCAGATAAAGACCCTTCCAACTGTTGACTTTATTACCTACAGGTCATTATTATAGATCACTCTGTAAGGTTTTAATAGAGCTTAAAATACAACTATTTTATTTTATACTCTACTTTTCTTTTTAAAATTTCTCAAGGCTTTCATCTTCAAGATTTCCTTTTTCAGGTAGTGGATTTCTTTTCTTTGGGATTATTGTTTTCTAGCCTAATAAACAAAAAGGTCTTTTCATCTTGTCTTCTTTATTAATTTTTTGTATTCATTCCCATTCAATTACTTTTTCATATCTCTTGTTCTAAACTTCTTTTCAAATTTGGTTGCAGACTCTTTTTTATATTTTTAATATTCACTTTCTTGCTATTCTTCCTATATATTTACTTTGATATTTTAGATCTGCCACTTCTAGGATAAGGTTAGTTCTTATAAGGCTAGTACAGAAACTTAGTATATTCTAACTTGTTCCAAAAGTCTGTTTCATTACTTTAGTAATCCATTTATCAAACTCTTCTATTTTTTCATGGTCATCAATAATCAGCCTGAAATTTTTTTTTCAGCCTCTCTTTTCTTTTCTATAATAGCTCTTTAAAGTTTCTAATCATTCTATCTACTCCTTTATTCAATATCTCTTGTAGCTGATCTTTATAGGCAAATATTCTAGCAAGTATTCTATGGTTTCATTTTGTTGGCTACATACAATACATTTCACTTGCTTGTATAGATCCAGTCTTCTTATAACCAACCTACTTAAGGTAAGTAGCTCATCATTGACCAATTTAATAAGAAAGCTTCTTTGTTAGAATTGTTTAAAAAATATATCTCATATGTATTTATCTTTAACACTTTTCTATACTAGGTTCTATGTATGAACCTGATATTTTGAAATCTGATGTTTCTATTTTTTCTCTATTCTGTTTTGTTGTGTCCACTGATAGACTGTTGTTTTATTATTATTATTCTTAAGGAACTGCCTAATTGAATCATCTAAAGTTGTCCCTTGCCACTTGATTTCAGTTATAATTTTATATGAAGTGAGATCTTTTTATTTAATTGATAAAAATTTTAGGATTTCCTTAACTAAGGTATCTGCTTCTTCATTATAAGGGTCATTTGAATATACTGTACCTTGATTTTTGTGAGCTTTAGATCTATGTTTTTCTGTTTTATTAGCTCTACCATATATATCTATAGGAACCAATTTTTTTTTTGAATCATTTCTTGTGTGTCCTTTTTGGATCTTCTTTTTCTAAGGATTTTCACTTGAAAATATATACTTGACTATCTATAAAGATCTCTATCATGTTTCAATTGGAACTATTAGGAGTATTGTTATAATTGTTATCAATTCTACTCTTATAAATAAGGGCCAATTGTTTACTCCTATTTAGAACTTTCTTTTCTTTCCTTCTTTTTTTATTTGAATTCAGTTTGTACACATCTTTATATCTTCTTTTCTATAATTAATAAGTGATCTATCAGAATAGAAGATTAGTTTTTCTTTATATCCAAGGTTACATTGAAGTATATTTATTAGGTAATCTTGATATACTTCTTCTCTAATATGTTCTTTGATAATAAATTCTTCTCAGGTTTCGATGTCTATGTGATTTACTTTATTATTTTGGATCTTTAAAGGGTTTTGGTTACTATTAATCACTTATTTGATTCTTTTTTCAAGTACTAACTTGGGATTAAGGATTTTTAAGTCTTGTGTTTTTCTAGTGGACTTTCTTGTGTTAAGGTATAGTACTATATATATTTCTTCTAATCTCTTTCAATGATACAATCACTATTTAGTGTTATGCTTTTTGAACATCACAGGTATTTTTGTATATTGGTCTTCTAATTATTATTGAAGTTATAACTGATAAAATGCTTTACTATTACAATATTTTTCTTTTTTTCTTGTCTTAATTTTCTCCAAGTTACTTAATTTTATTTATTTCCCATCACTATACATAATTTTTTTCACTTGTCTCGATTAGAATCTATTTTTGAGTATTTTGATTCCTACTATATATAATTTTTTTTTCCAAATCTTATAAGCTGCTTTAATTGTTCTTCTGAAAGATTTTTGACTATAATTTAAAATCATTTTAATATAAATCCTTTGCTTGTATATTGTAAGAGTTGAAGCATTGACCAATCTCTTATTTTTTTAATTTCCTGATTAATTAGCTAGTTCAGATACATCAGTTAATTGTTTCTAAGTAATAATATGACTTTTTTGTATTCTTCCAATGCAAAATGTTCTCTGATCCAAATGTTTTTCTTTTTCTATTCAAAGATATCTTACTATTTCCAACTATGAAACATTATTCCCATATCCTTAGCAATTTTGATTACTTGGAGTGGAAAGTTACCTTTGTCTATTAGATAACTTAAGGATTTGCAAATTAATAAATTGAATGGTTCCTAATTTTTTATTTATACTTGTTTGAGTCTAATAATTGTTGGGATTTCTGCTGGCTTAGGATTATTTAGTCTGTTGCAAAGTCCTATTACTTGGCTTTTTTTTGTAACTCTCAAATACTTTTCAAGTTATGGATCTTTGAATAGTAGATTATGCTATTGAGTATTAATCTATATAAATTACTCTTATTCTTGAAAAGTTTTTTATATGCTATTGTTAAGATGTTGTATATTTTCCAGGACAATATACTATGTTGCATTTTAAATTCTATCCTAGGTATTAAAACTCTATTCAGAATATAGAGGACTTGTTTGTCTGTTATTTTTTTATATTTAAGGGCTCTTGTTATAATGTTGTCTTCTTTAAGTACTCATTCTTTAAGCTCAATTGCAGTTTTTTGATTATTCATTCAGATTCCTAAGAATTAACCTGTTCTATTCTATTGAGCTCTTTAACTTTTTCTTTTTTATTACTTATCTTCACCTCTTCTAAATAGCAGTTAAGATTATTAATAGTGACTAAGATTGATTTGTTACTATTATTTGAGAGTTATTGATTGTGTAAAAGATTTTTGCAATTTTCAGAATCTTTTTATATCCTCCTTAGATCTTGTTATCTATGTTGTGTCATTTATAAAGACTATAGCTGTATATCTTGATTCTAACCTTCTTGTAGTTTGTTTTTTAAGGTCAGGGTTTCATGTAACTAACATTTTATATCCTCTTTGTATATTATTCTAGATTTTGCATAGAAGGGGTCATAGAAAATTTTCCATAGTAGAGATAAGATAGTTGTTTCTTGATCAATTCCATCTCTAATTACTATTGATTCTGTGAGATCATTTTTGAATATGACCTAAAATTCTCTATTTTGAAAAAGGCTCAATATAATCTTTATAAAACCTTTTGACACTTTGATTCTTTCTATTGCTTTTACCAGCATATCTAGACTAATTATATCATATACTTTTGCAGTATTTTAAAAAAGTATTCACAGTTTCTTTTTGTTTTCTCTGGCTTTTTCATAGATATTGATAAGAATTTGAATTGATTTTGCTATACTTTTTTCTGGCAGTTCTGCATAGTTTGTTCTCTGAGAATATTATTGTTTTTACAAATATTTTCAATTCTGTTGATAAAAATTTTGATAAAACATTTCTTGTAACTTCTAATAGAATGATAGATCTAGTATTTGAGAGTTTGCAGCCCCAAGGTTTGGATTTTACTATTGAATATATATGGCTCTGTTTCTAGTGTTTCAAAGTGACTTTTCATTTTAAAAAGTTATTTAGCATTTTTCTCAAAAAGATTTTTTTTTCTTGGCTTAATCTCTTCAGCATTTCATAACTAATTTAAGATTTTTCTGGAGCTTTGTTATTGGGAAGTGCTCTCAATATTTCATCTAATTATTCTTATGATATTGGCTTAAGTAGTTCATATACCAATATGTTTGAACATATTCTCTTAATTTATACTCTTTTTTCCAATCTTCTGGTAAACTGTCAAAGCTAGCTTTTCTTTTTTGAAGGCTTTACAATGGTATTATCTTATTTCCTTTTTGATTTTATCTTCTTGAGTTGTAATGTATTCATAATCTCCTAGCTTGATCTTAACTCTATCTAGTACTATTTTACTTCTAGTTTGATTGGTTAGAGAGCTGATTATCTGTCTTTGATTGTTTTTCATGTCATCATATCTCTGTTCCAAAGTAGTTTTAATACTATCTTTTATTTTTTTTGCTTTCAATCTTTGATATATAAATTTATGAACTTCTATAGTGTCTTGAATATTTTTTTTCAAAGATTTATATAATATGTTAGAGATGCTATATTGGGTATAATAGTTCTCTATCTGATAATTTGAATTGTAAATATTAATATAACTAAGCTAAAGGTCTATAGCTTATCTATTTCTTTTGATGTCTTTGCTTTATTATAAAGTTTTTTAAGTTATAGGACTTTTCTGTAACTAATAAATTCAGTATTATGCTTATAATACTTTTCTTCTAATTGAGATGTTTTCTTTTTTGCTAGTTTGTTAAGGACTGCTTTACATAAGAATTTCTTGAATGTATTCCATAGTTTGTTTACTTGATCCTCCCTTTTATCTAAATTAGTTTTTTTTTATAGCAATGTTTTTAATGATGTTTTAAATTTATGATCTATACTTTTATTAAATATTTGTTATTGTAATGAAGATGCATCTTTTATATCGATTTTTCTTTATATATTCATGGGAAGTTTTGTGATTCTGCTTCTTGTGAAAAGATCTTTGTTATGTAAAGTTATTAGAAGCATAGTATGGTCACTATCTATAACATTTTTTATATCCTGGTTATTAAATCAGAGTAATAGATAACTTGTTAGACTATAAGAGGTTTAAATATATTCTAGTTTATTACTACTTGTTAGCTTTCTTCTTGTTGAAGTTTTTTCTTTGCCTTTCTATATGACTTGTATATCTATAAAGTCTCATTTATTAAAAAAGTTGAATAGTGAAATTCAGGTCATCACAATAATCTGAAGCTTGCTTTTGAGAAGGACTTTCTATATTCTGATGGGGTATAGGTTGCATTAAAATCTCCCATTACTATTGTATAAAAGCCTTGTCTATGTTTATCTTTAATAAGGCTAGTGATCTTATTCTATACTATTTTATATCTTGGTTTGTCTGAAGGAATATAAATCTGTATAATACAAATCTTTTTTCTTTTCATAAGCATATTGGCAGCAATAATATATCCTTCTTCTTTCTCTACTGATATAATCTTCTTTTCCAGATCTTTTCTAATTAAGAGACTGACTCTTGTCCTAAATGGTATATCTTTATTGATGCTATAGAAATGTTTGTAGTCTTTCTGTTTATTGAAAGTCCATTATATATTAGTTTTTATTCATTTTGTTTTACATAATCCCAGTATATCTATTCCTTATTCTAGTATCTCTTCAATTAGGTTTTGTTGCTTTGTTTTATTTATAATTCCTTTAATACTGTGTGTATCTATTCTAATTACCTTTTTACTTATCTTGTCCTCTTCTTTGGTTTTTCCTATTAGTTTATGTCTATTATCATTAAAAAACTTTTTCTGTTCTTCTTATAAAAATGTTGTGATATTTACTATATATTCCCCTTCTCTTCTATTTTATTACTACTTTTTAAAGTTTATTTGTTGCCCATATTTATGGTTTTTGATGAGGAAGTAATAGGCTGTTGCTTTTCTTGATTACTATTCAGGACTGATGTGTCTTTAGGAGTGATTTGCTTCCTTATTATTGAGTCTTGATATTCTGAAGCCTGTTTGTTCTTCTAGGATATCTATTCTAGCATATAGTCTTTTTAGGTTGACTAGAATATTCATTAAAGGATCTTGTGGGCTTTCTATTTTGGGTCTTGTATTGACTTAAAAAATCTATTTCTATGGTTTCATAATTTCTAATTGATTCTTTATTGCTTCCTATTATAGAATATTCTTTTCTATTGTTTCTTTCATACCTTATTTTGATATTGCTTTGCTACTTGATCTGTCTTAAATTTCTGAATCTATGATAACTTGCTGAATTAGAAATAGACTCTATTAAATATTTATCTGATTGTGAGTTAGGTGTTGATTCATTGCCTATCTCTATATTTCTGGATCTAAATCTTGTATTTCTATCTTCATCTTTAGGATTCCATTTTTCTATTTTGGATATGTATTTTATACTTCATGAAAGGTAATGTTACTGCAAAAAAATATGTTATTTGTATGCCTTGTTTCTTTCTTCTTTTGTCTTAAAGCAAACTACTGTAAAGTTATGCTTCTTGAGTATATAGAGATCTTTGGATATGTAGCATACTTTAGCTTATGTACCATTCAATGCTTAGATTATTAGACTGATATAGGTTTTGTCAGTACCTAGGAGTCTTGCTGAGTTGTCATTTCTTTCAATTAATATTTGATTGATTTTATTATCACTAAGCTCAGACTTGAAAAATATAGCTTTTGATATTTCTATACTAATTAAAGTCATTCAAATTTCTTCAGGATTTAAGCTAAGATATTTGGGTTATTTTGATATAGGCTTTTACTTGTGATTTTATATTCACCTTATAGATATAAATGTTTTGGACTTTTCTATATCTTTTTAGATATGCTTTTATGAGATTCTTATTGTTTTTCTGATTTACATCTTTCAAACATACATATCAGATAGTAATATCTTCTTTGATCTTGGATTCTTGAAAAATTTTCTATCTAGGTTTCTTTCTGTCTTTTGTTTTTTATAAATGGTCAAAGATATTATATTTTGAATAGCGAAGTTGTCTTCCTTTCAATTAACTTCTTCAATACATCTTATAATATCTTCTTTCTTTTGTACTCAAAAAAATAACCACTTATTTTCATTAATAAACTCTTTTAGTAACAGGTTTCTTTTTTCTTGTGGAAGTTTAAGAGTGTTGCTTGGATATACCTTAATTTCATTTTCTGTTTCTCAAAGAATATTGGCTGTCATTGTATCTAATCTATAGATTCCTTTCTTTTTTATAAAGTAAGGGTTCATTGATAATGCTATGTTTCTATTCCTAATATTATAAGAGCTATGTTCACTAATGCATTGTCTTTTTACTGTTTTTTGAAGTTTTTGTGATTCCAGTTTTTCAATCTCCTGTATACATATCATTGTTATTTTATTATCTATCATTAATTTATTATCTATTTGTTCAATGATCTCCATTGGTTGTCACTCTAATTTATGTTGACTTTCAGGATTTTTGATAATTTCCATGAGCTTATCTTCAATATAGGGTTATAAAAGATCTTCTTTAATCTCTTTATCTTGTTGTCAAAGATATGTAATATGTTGAGTTAAAATTCATTTCTTATAAAAAGTTGTCACATCTATTTCTAGTATCTTAGCTATATACTATCTAAGATAGTATATGTTTTCAGTGATGAGGCTATTGATCCACTGGATTCATTATTTCTTTGTTTTAATAGTTGTTGTAAAGTCTATAAAGTAGAGTGTTCATCATGTTTTATTGAGAGATTGATTAACATGTTTAATATATCCTCTTTTCTTTTACTGACTATTTGTAATATACATTGTGCTCTATTTATATTTGCTACTGATTTAGATTTATTGATAAGTCACATGATTGCTTGTTTATATTTATTAGTTATTCTATTTTTAGATCATGGATAAATCTTTTTGAGATTGTTATTATTTATATTTTTCATTAGACAATACAAAAAAATCTTGTTGTGTTGTTTTGATATATTTATTTGTTAATATTGAAGATTCTATTCAAATTTTGCAAGTTGTTATCATGTTTGTGTGGAATGTCAATCAACTTGGTTTTTTTTTTGAAAGGATAACGAAGCCCAGTTTATTGAAGTCGATAGAACGGCCCTTACATATGATATAGTCACTAATTACAGAGCAATTCTATAGTCAAGCTTTATACTAACCAATGCACCTTA